>JAJJMC010011034.1:3076701-3089745 GCA_023531435.1 Papaver californicum | reverse complement strand
CGTATCCATCAATACATACAGATACTGCCCGAGACGGACAAATACGGATTATAAAATACATATAAACGTTAGGGTATCTTATTGGTACTCAAGATCAAGATCATGATGCTAGATAACAAGATCCCAAAAAATACAGCGTAACATGTTCCCTCTATTAGATAACCTTGACAGTTAAGATGATACACAATCTCAGTATCTACGCGATGAATCAATATTTGGAATTTTAAGTCAGCAAATTCATTCGATATCGTTCAATGGTCAATCCTTTTTTAAAATGGAGAATTAATGAAATATCGATCAACAATGTCAATATCCAATATATGAGTGTCGTAATAGACAAGAAGGATCATGTGGAGATTCATCTAGTTCCTACACATGTATATCTGCTATAAATGGAATCAGCTAGAAAAGCAAAGTCAATCATCTATTAGTTATTTAAATTTTAAAAAAGCTAACTCGAACTTTAATATCTTCTCACATTATTTTTATGACCAGGGAAGATAAATATGTTCAGTCATATCTAACGTAATAATTTATTTAAATTATAATTTTTTTCGGATTCAATGATTCAAACACATGTATTTAACTTATTTATTGTATTCAAAAATGTATTTGAACATCTAATATATGCAAATCTATATGATGGAGGATGATGCTTCAATTAGACAAAAATTCTCGGTATCGGTCAGTATCTGTATCCTATATGTATATATGAGGACCATATGATACCGGTATCCGTCAGGGGCCTATACTTACTATTGTATACGATGTTCCACTAGACACTTCGAGAAAAGAAGGAACTTAAACTTTCGTGTTGCGATGAGCGTAACCAATCTATTTTATTAATCTTCCCAGACTTCTCTAATAAAAAAACTTTCGTTTTTTTTCTTTTTACGAGAGACACTTTTATCTATAGATATAACAACCTATTCATCTGTATATTTCCTATCCAAAATCTACTTAGGGCAAGGCATCATCGATAGATCAATAGATTGACTTAGTGCAACTTGGGAAGCCTAAAGTGTCAGCTTAGGCCCTCCTTTCAAATCAGCTAGATCCTACTCGTGGGTAAATCAACTAGATCCTCTTAGTGGGTTGATACTGGGAAAGTATGATTAATAACTGAAGCCCCTGACTATCTCCCTGGAAAAGATGAACTGAAACTTGACGAGAGACCAAAGTTATATTAAAAAAGTGCCTTTAGGTCTCATTTTGACGAAAAGATGTATTCCCCTGGGCTCTGAAGGCCCATCCCCTAAGAGGCGAACCATGCTTACGAATACATATATCCTATCCTAATCTCGAAAAATGGTTTATTAGAACCAAAACCGGATCCCTTATCACGCGTAAGGCTGCACAAACCCGACCCGCACCCGCCCATTTTACCAGACCCGTACCCGACCCACTGATGAACGGGTCGGGTGCGGGTGATAACTTTCATTACCCGCTTTCTGGCGGGTCGGGTGCGGGTGATACCTCCTCTCACCCGACCCACCCGCCCAACCCACCAAAATTACACGTGAGTTTGGCACGCGTGACAGAGGGATTCTTACTTCATCCTTTTGTTCTTCGAGAGAAGAACAAAATTGTTCTTCATCTGTTACACTTACACAGGCGAGACCGCGAGAGGCGAAAGGAATTGTTCTTCGATCAGGTAACACCCATTCTTCATCTGAACTCCCATTCTTTCTTAGATCAGCTAGTATGTATAAGGAATAACACTCTTGATCAGAGGTTAGGGTTTCATAATTTTTTCTTTCTTTTTCTGTAATTTAGGGTTTACTTGTCTCTTGGTATGATATCTCCTCTAATTACATAGGCCATTATCTTTTGCTGATGAATGTAATATCTTGTAGTAAATATCTCATAGATTTTTTTTTCTATTAGTTTGTAATATGCATCAGAAAGCTGAGAATGTACTCCTTAAGCACTTGAAGAAGCAGCTAATCTTCATTATATGAATCCCCTGTTTGCATAGAGTTTCTGTAGCTTAACATTTGATGTTCAAAACCTGATAACAAGTGTAGGTTGAAAAGATTGGTGCCTGATAACAAGTGTAGGTTGAAAACATTTGATGTTCATAACCTGATAACAAATGATGTTCAGAATATGAAGCTATTGTTCAAAAACCATATCTGTTCTTAGGCTGGGATAGAGTTGTTTCCCTGACCATTCCTTTTGCAGTGCAAAAACCATCTATTGTTCTCTGCACTTTATCATTGCTAGGATTTGTATCACTTTCTGGAATGTTAATCTAATTTATATAAGTTTAGTTCCTAACTTCTTTTTCAAACTTGAATACTCTTGCTTTTCTTTTTATAGATAGTTCGGAGTTACTTTATGTTAATTTTTCACCTTTAAACCTGTTTTCTTTTAAGTAATCCTAATTATTGTCTGTATTTGGTTTTCAACAATAGCTTCAATTGTAGACAACAATTAACAGAACTTTTGAATGGGTTCCCTAATTACTATAGACAACTGTAATTCTGTAAACACTAAACAAGTTATTGAACTGTTTTCTTTTAAGTAATCCTAAGTTACAGAACTTTTGAATGGGTTCAAGTGTTCAACTGTAGACAATTTTAAACGGGCTGTATTGTTGTTGTGAGACTGATTGAAGCTCAATAAGATGCAGGGAAGATTGATTGAATGGCTGTATTGTTGTTGGAGAGTGTTAACATTATCAGGAACAAGAACAAGAACATAAGGAGTGGCGGGTGACCCGCGATCACCCACACCCGACCTGCCAAAAAGTCGGATCAGACCCGACCCGACCCGTTATACGGCGGACTGGATGTGGGTGAAAAGTCAAGCAGCCGCCAACTGGCGGGTCGGATGCGGCCAAACCCGACCCGACCCACCCGATGTGCAGCCCTAAATTCACGCGGGTTTTTAAGAAGCACCGGATATCTGGTTCTTAAAATTTATAAACCCATCGAGACTGTAAATCTCCTTTTGCTCCTATTGTAAACCCTAACGCGAAATCGACTTCGGTCTTCTCCCCATCCCTAACCGGAGAAGAAGAAAGGTAAGATCTCTCTACGTTGATAGTTGTTGTTATCAGGGCTAGGCTTGTACTTACATAATCCCCTTTCACGATTACTTTGTTTTTAGATTCCGCTACTGTTATTGGGGAAAAATCAACAATCATGGCGACTTTTGGGAAACCTGAGAACGCTTTAAAGCGTGCTGAAGGTTAGTTTCGTGTTTATATTATTGAAATTTATGGTTAGATTCTGAGTTTTAACTCTGCTAATTTTTTCTCATACTAAATTTTGAGCGTGAATCCAGAGTTGATTCATGTCGGGCAGATGCAAGCAGCCTTGCAAGTACTGCATGATGTAATCACTTCAAAGAGGTATCGTGCGTGGCAGAAAACACTTGAACGTATAATGTTCAAGTATGTTGAACTCTGTGTGGAGATGAGGAGGGGTCGGTTTGCGAAGGATGGACTGATTCAGTACCGTATTGTATGCCAACAAGTTAATGTTGGTTCTCTGGAAGAGGTGATCAAACACTTTTTGCATCTTTCAACTGAGAAAGCTGAGAATGCAAAGGCCCAGGCAGAGGCTTTAGAAGAAGCTCTGGACGTTGATGACTTGGAAGCTGATAAGAGGCCGGAAGACTTGATGCTGAGCTATGTTGGTGGAGAGAAGGGGAAGGATAGATCTGACCCCGAGCTTGTTACTCCATGGTTCAAGTTTCTATGGGAGACCTACAGAACTGTTCTTGAAATTCTCCGAAACAACTCTAAACTAGAAGCGCTCTACGCGGTAAGCCATCTGATATTTTAATCAGGTGTGATTCCTTATTTGTTCTCGGATTACATCTTAGTCTCTAGTGTGGTGTAGTCTGAAGCTTGTTATAACTTAATTTATTACATGGAATTGGAATGGGATGTATATGATGCTTAAATCACCTTAAGTTCATCTGCTTCTTCATGTAATGGAACACCTTATCAGTGTTGATGATCAAGTTCCGCTATTCAATTTCGCTATTGATTGACCTTCTTCCAGCCGCTTTTTGTCTCCTTCGCATTTTTCATTTTTAAGATCTGACTTATTTTTCTCTCTATTGCATAGATGACTGCCCACCGTGCCTTCCAGTTTTGTAAGCAGTACAAGAGAACAACTGAATTCCGTAGACTTTGCGAAATAATCAGAAATCATCTTGCAAATCTTAATAAATACAAGGACCAGAGAGACAGACCTGACTTGTTGTTACCAGAAAGCTTACAACTGTACCAAGATACGAGGTTTGAGCAGCTTAAGGTTGCAACTGAGCTTGAACTTTGGCAGGTATGTGGAGAATATTTAGTTCCATAATCCAAGTATTTGAGTGGAGCAACTTACCCGGTTCCATATCTAAATTGTGTTATCTGATCTTGTGCAGGAAGCTTTCCGTTCTGTGGAAGACATTCATGGTTTGATGTGCATGGTAAAGAAAACTCCAAAGCCATCCTTGCTGGTCGTTTATTATGCCAAGTTGACGGAGATATTCCGAGTTTCCGACAGTCAACTTTATAATGCCTACGCATGGTCCAAACTTTTTTCGCTTCAGAAGAGTTACAATAGGAACTTAACCCAGAAGGATTTACAGCTAATTGCATCCTCTGTTGTATTAGCTGCACTTTCAGTGACTCAATATGGTCGTGTTTATGGTGCATCACATTTGGAGCTTGAGAATGAGAAGGAGCGCAATTTGAGAATGGCTAACCTTATAGCTTTTAGTCTCGACCCTAAACGTGATAGCAGAGAAGTGGTAAATCAATTTTTCACCTTTCTTTTTTTTTTAATAAATTTTTCCTACTTATGCTGTCAAATGGCCCTTTTTCAGCTTTCAAGGTCGGCGCTTCTCTCTGAACTGGTAAGTTTTGGCTCTGGATTCTAATTTGTTTTATTTTAAAATATTCATCTTACATACCATTTTAACTTAGGCAGATGCATTGTCCTTCCCCCCCCTGTAGGTCTCTAAAGGTGTATTGGCTTGTGCATCACCTGAAGTTAAAGAACTTTACAATCTTTTGGAGCATGAATTTCTACCCCTGGATCTTGCTTCAAGAGTTCACCCATTGTTAGGCAGTATCACCAATGTTGGAGGCAAGATTTCGTCTGCATCTTCTGTTCCAGAAGTGCAACTTTCATATTATGTTCCCGCTCTCGAAAAGCTTGCTACCTTGCGGTTGCTTCAGCAGGTAATGATGCTTATATTTCTTCGACCACCCATGACCAACTAACCACCTCATATAAGTTTCTTGCACTCACATACACTAAACATCAACCAGCAATCGTAGATTTTACATTTGTTCCCTTCATATTTGTTCAGCCTTCTGATGTTTTTCATGTTTTTTTTATTGGTTTTTGCAATTCAGGTTTCACAGGTTTATCAGACGATGAAGATTGAGGTCTTGTCCAAGATGATTCCTTTTTTTGACTTTTCGGTTGTTGAAAAGGTTTCAGTCAATGCCATCAAGTCGAATTTTATTGCGATGAAGGTCGATCATCAGAAAGGAGCAGTTCTCTTTGGTAGTTTGGTAAGTTATGCTGCAGATATTATTTAACCTGCTTTTCTGTAATTGGTTAACATTTCTTGTCAAAACACTGAGGAACTACAACTGCTTTACTTACAAGCTATCTAGACTCGTATTCTGTATATCAGATCGTTAATTACTTAGTTTAAGTTATGCATTTATCTTTTCCTTCTGCAGCTTCTTGAGTCTGACACGCTTCAGGGCCACCTGACCCTTCTTGCTGATTCCTTGAATAAAGCGAGAGGGCTGATTTATCCTCCGGTTAAGAAGGCATCAAAACTAGGCGAGGCTCTTCCTGCTTTAGTGGAGGTGGTCAATAAGGAGCACAAGAAGCTTCTTGCTAGAAAGTCAATTATTGAAAAGCGCAAAGAACTACAAGAACGCCAATTGTTGGAAATGGTAAGTATGTCTATTGTTTGTGTAGTATATACGTACCCTAGTGATTATAACTCAACTATATATCATCATTTTGTGTTCTTTGAAGGAACTCGAGGAAGAAACCAAAAGACAAAAGATACAGCAAGTTACCATGGAGGCAGAAAAGATCAGGCTTGCTAGAGAATCTTATGAGAGGGAGCAACAAAGAATAAAGAGAGAGCAAGAAGAGAAGGAGTTAATTGATGCAAAGGCTTTAATTAGCAATGTCGATAAGAACAAAAAGAAGGGAAAAAAGACAGCCATAGAAGGAGCCACTAAACAACAAATAATTGATATGGCTATACAAGACCAACTGAAAGAAAGACAGGAATTGGAGAAGAGGCTTCAGAAACTTGCTAAAACCATGGATCATATGGAACGAGCAAGGAGAGAAGAGGAAGCTCCTCTTATTGATGCTGCATTTCAACAACGTCTTGTGGAGGGAAAGATTTCCCATGAGCGGGATCAGCAGGTAATATTGTACCATTGGATGCAGTGAATTTCATCAGAATGTGCATTACTACCATTTCTATATATACTCCATTTGAAACGTGCCTTTCACTTTGTAGCTTTCCTTTAAATTAATACTTCAGCTTTAGCCTTCTGTTTGTTATTTTTAACCTACTTGGGTTCTCTCTTTTCATCCTCTGTCATGATTTTTGAGTAGTATCAAGCAGAAACTTAGCCTGGTCACATTGTATTGGTTGCACTTGTCTGAGACCTCTCGGGCTTGTCCAATTGCCTCATCTTCTCATTACAAACTACCATGCACCTGATCTTGTTTCCTTGAGTGTTCATTGAGTTGTGATGCTTCATGTTCTTCTGCAGCAAGAGATTGAACTGAGCAGAGAACGACATTTTGGAGACCTTCAGGAGAAGAATAGGCTGTCGAGGATGTTGGAGAATAAGGTAATAAATAATAACCTCATACATATTTCAACATAGTAGGCACAGTTCTAATTGGTGAGAAGGTTAACTTGAGTTTGGATGTCTCTGGCATTGCTGATCTCATGTTTATTTGTTGCAGAACATTCTCCAGGCTGGGATCGTCTCTCGTCGTCAATCTGAGTTTGACAGGTCGCAGAGGGAGAGGGATGAGCGTATTGCCCAAGTGCTTCAAGATCGCAGGGAGATAAGAGAGAAGCAGAGGAAGCTGATATCTTATTTGAGGTCCGAGGAGGAGAGACAGAAGAAATTGGAAGAAGAAGAAGCTATTCGAAAGCAGCAAGGTACGATCTTTATTTGATTTTTGACTTTGTTAATTCTAGTTTTTGTATGCAATAGTGGAGATGATTGCCTCCGTGAATGGTTGTTGAAGTGGATCTTTTTTATTTTTACAATCTGGTAATTATTTGGGGTTTACAGAGGCCGAAAAGAAAAAGAAAGAAGAATTAGAGAGAAAGGCCAAGTTGGACGAGCTGGCTGAGAAGCAGAGACAAAGAGAGGCTGAAGTGGAGGAGAGGGTAAGAATGGAGAGGGAGGCTCAGTTTAATAGAGCACCACCTGTTCCTGCTGCTGCTGCTCCTGCTGCCATTTCAGGTATGCCAGGGACTACTGCTTCAGCACCGGCAAAATATGTACCTAGGTTCAAGAGGGCAGAATCTGGAGCTGCTGCGGTAACACCCCCTGAATCTGACTGCTGGGGTTCTAGACAAGAAGATCAGCGTCAACCTGCAACTGATAGGTGGCGCACTGATCGAACTGATGATCGTAGGGCGCCAGCAGCATCTGGGAACACCGGAAGATGGGTTCCCCCATCCAGACAGACTCGTTTGAACTGAATCGTGACCCTCCTCTCTCTACCTGCACGTAATATTTTATATTGAAAATGATTGTTGTTTTCATCTGAGCGGGATTGTTTTGTTGTCGTTGCGGCTTAACTAAAAAGATCTGGCATTTAGCGAATTTTGTTTCTGTTACTGCTGCTGCCTCTTGATCCTACATATTTAGGTACTAGACTTTTTAATCTTGTTATCATAAGGGTAAATCTATCAAGAAATTGATTAGGGTTAGAACAGATTCTTGGGTTGTTATGATATATATTTATTTAATGTTTTGCAATCGATTTATATTATGTTTCACTGACGTTATTGTGGTGGTACCTATTATTGAAGGTAAAAAAAAGAAGAGTGCGTTTTCACGACTTCGAACTTTTTTGGTGTTCACTTCCCTGTTAGGTTAGGCATGCCAAAGACGGGACTTTCTTGGACTTTTTGATGTTCACTTCCCTATAAAACTACTGTTCTTATTATGAATGATTCTACTCCTTATTCTTCAACAAGATAATAAACCAAACTAAGCTTAAGATAGAGATGTACAAACAGCCTCTCGTTCTACGTCATTTGATCCGACAAATTCCCTTCCCCCCTGCAGTCCCTTGTTTTACATTAAAGCTTAGGAAAGAAATTCAAGATTGTAAAGTATCCAGGTCCAAATAGACTGAAATGGGGCACTCTGTTCATCTAAGATTCTATTCTAGCAAACCCAAGCTGCTTTTGTCCTGACTGGGGATTCAGACTAACTCCCAACAGGGCATTCATTCCTAAACCCTGAGTAGAATGATGTAGTTAGTTTGTTGTCTAGATGAACTCACCAAACTTAAATCTTGTGATCAACCTGCAACCACTTTTTTTAATCCTAACCATTAAAACCAACAACCAGTAGTTGATATATAGCCCTCTGTATCTTCTCTTGAATTCACTCATCTATACACCTTCAGGAGCATCTATAGCAACACCGCGAAGATGTCTGATTCCAGTAGCATCCCTCACGTAGCTCTTCTCCCTAGCTCTGGCATGGGGCACCTGACACCTTTTCTCCGGCTTGCCGCTTCACTTGTGTCAAACTGCAACTGCCATGTTACCCTCATAACTATCCAACCAATTGTTTCTTTATCTGAATCAGAATTAGTCTCTAACTTCTTTTTTTCTTTCCCTCAAATCACTTTAAAAGAATTCCAGTTGCTCCCTTTCGATCCATCAACAGCAAATTCTCAAGATCCTTTCTTCCTTCACATGGAATCCATCCGTCGTTCTGCTCATCTTCTCCCTCCTGTTCTTTTTTCTCTCACATCTCGTCCTGTTACTACTCTTATCATAGACATAACACTAGCATCTGAATTCCTGCCAATCACTTCCAACCTTAACATCTCCAGCTACATCCTCTTCACTTCATCAGCCAAAATGTTATCTTTATGTGTTTATTTCACTAAGATTCTTGAATCTTCCACTGAAAGCAATGAGTACTTCGAGATCCCTGGTACATCTCCACTCCCCATATCATCAGTACCACCAGTATTATTTGATCTGAGTAATCTTTTCACTTGCCATTTCATAGAGAATGGTAGCAAATTGGTAGAATCAAACGGAATTCTGATCAACACACTTGAAAGTCTAGAAAGTGAAACGCTTGCGGCTTTAAATGATGGAAAGGTGGTCGATGGGTTACCACCAGTAATGTCGATTGGACCTTTGGTACCTTGTGAATTTGAAAAGTCTTCTTTATCATCACCCTTGAGGTGGCTAGATAATGAACAAAGAGGGTCTGTGGTATATGTTAGTTTTGGAAGTAGAACAGCAATGGGTAGAGCACAAATCCGAGAATTGGCTGTTGGTTTAGTAGAAAGTGAGTGTAGGTTTTTATGGGTAGTGAAAGATAAGAAAGTTGATAGAGAGGAAGAAGAAGGATTGGAAATAGTATTAGGTAATGAGCTAATGGACAAAGTGAAAGAAAAAGGTTTAGTTTTGAAGGAATGGGTAGATCAAGAAGGGATATTAAGTCACTCTAGTGTGGGAGGATTTGTAAGTCATTGTGGGTGGAATTCCGTAACAGAAGCTGCATTGCATGGTGTGCCCATTTTAGCTTGGCCCCAATATGGCGATCAAAGGATTAACGCTGCGGTGGTAGAGGAGAATGAGTTAGGCTTGTGGGTTAAGAGTTGGGGTTGGGGTGATGGGCAAGTGTTAGTGAAGGGCGAAGAGATTGGAGAGAGAATTAGAGAGCTAATGAACAGTGAAGGGTTGAAACTAAAAGCAGCTCATGTTAAAGACAATGCAAAGAAGGCCATTGGAGTTGATGGTACCTCTAAGAATGTTTTTTCTAAATTTATCAACTCATGCAATAAATTGTGAGAAGAATTGGTGATTTATCTCTTAAACCACGAAACGATTCTGTCATTTTCGAAGTACTAATCAGCGAAACTGGAGAAATTTCTGATTCTCGAAATTTTATTGAGATTGAGAGAGTGGGAGCTATGTTGTGTGAGGCGTCAAGCCCGTTGCCTCACGCTTTTTGCACCTAGGCGCGCCTAAGTCGTCCGAGGCGACTATATATATATATATATATATTTTCAATATAGTGGCTCCCGCCTTTCTCGCCTTAGTCGTTTATTTGCCCAGGCGCCCTTTCCCGAATTGTGTGCCTTTAGCGCCTAGCCGAGTGCCTCAGGCGCCTTTGATAACATAAAGTGGGAGAGTTAAATCTGAAGCAGTTTTTTAATGCACTGGAAGGCATTTGAAGCATATCTTATGCAGATCATAGCTAAGCTGTTAGCAAACAGAATCAAACCTCTGTTAGGCAAGATTATCTCCCCTTTTCAGTATGCATTTCTTTCTTTCTTATAGACGAATCTCAAATAATATCATAATAGCTCATGAAATGGTGCATTTTTTTAAAAAGGAAAAAGACAAGTATCGGTAGTCTTGGAATTAAAATTGATATGTCAAAGTCAATTGGAAATTTCTTCACAAAACCCTTTATGCATTCGACTTTAGTCTTGAGACTTGTGCTCTTATTGAGCAATGTATCTCTCTACCTTCACCATTTTTGTTCTCCTTAATAGTATTCCTGATGAGTCATATAAACCATCTCGAGATCTTAGGCAAGGGGATCTTCTATCTCCTTATCTATGTATAATTTGTATGTAGATTTGTTCCTGATTATTGATAAGTCAGGAGAGGAACAAGTTTTACATGAAGTAAAACTTTTTAGAAATAGTGTACCTATTTCTCACCTGTTTTATACGGATGACTGTCTTTCATTTGGAAAAGCTGATCTCCAGGAGTGTAAAAACTTATGAATTAAGAAAGTGACCACCTTCCTGACTCCTAATTAATAAACCGACCAATTTTTTTTGTACTTTTATAAAATAACCATTATGTTAGTTTCTACATCCGTGTCCTCCAGATTGGTCAACACCGCTGACTAAGTCTATGCTGGTTGAAATTACTACCATAACCTTACTCAAATAAAGGCGTCTCGGTCAGTAGATGAATCATTTCATCTATTCTCTCTTCTTTTTGTCTCTATTTCCTTCTTTCTTCTTTGTTTCTGTTGAAACTAGGGTTAGAGATTGAAGTGATTACTGGAGGAGACGTAAAGCAATAAATCATCTGTTTGAAGACATAATCATTATTGAAGAACGATTCGTGTATTTGGAAGAGTAGTTCTTAAGATTTAAGGTTTTCAGAGACACATTTGAAGCTGTGAAAATGAGGTACAAGTTGGGGATGAAACCAAGTCAATCCACGTAAGATTTTTGAAACCCATAACTTATTATATGATCAAAACCATGTTTAGATAGTTAAAGTAGTTAAATCGAGATTGATCGATTTTTAGGGTTTCAATTTTTCCCCCTTTTTCAAAAAGATTGGTTCTTGTTTAATTAGGGTTTAATTTTCATAATTGATTGTTTGTTTTTATGAATTTATTACTTAATTAGGGTTATTAAGGTTTCAATTTTAGTTACAAGGGTATTTTTATAAAATTCATGATTGATTGTTAGTTGGGTTTTAATTAGGGTTTTTTGTTGCAGTTTGTTCATATTTAGGAATATTAGCGTATATGTGGAGCCAAGAAATGAGAAATTGCTATTTCCCAACTGTCATATAGATGAAACAAATTTGAGGCAGGTTGAGCACAATGTGAGGTTGAATTTGGGTATGGATGCTAAAGAGAATATTTGCTTATATTGGTATAAGAATCCATATAGGCCATGTTCATTGACATACAATAATGATTTTGATGATTTTTGGGAGGATTCTAAAGTGAATGATGATGGGTATATATATCTATGGATGGGGATGAAGAATGATTCAAATTTTGGGACTCCAAAGAAGACACCTAAGAAGACAGTTTCTAAGACAATTACACCTAGGAGATCCCTAAGGCTACAAACTGTGGATAACTCAACACAAGATGCATCAAGAAAGCTGAATTTCAGAGATATACTAAAACAAGCTGAAGAGGTGCCCAAATCCTGCATTAGTCAGGCTAGTAGTAGTAAATCAAAACAATCCCAAGTTATTCATCTTGATTAAGATATGTTTGATGCTATCTATTGGGTCAAAGCTACGTACAAAAAGAGTAAGTTTGTTAAAGATGTATAGAATATTCAGTTAGAGAACCTCAATATTGATGAGTGTCACCCCATTGAGGATCCAGAAGCTCCTCCAATATTTAACAGTGATGAAGATAATATTATGGATCAAATGATGATAAAAGTGCTAGTGAAGAAGAGAAAGAAGAAGAAGATAAAAATAAAGTTGAAGAAGTTATATTTCACTTGTAACTTATATATTTTTATTTCATTATTGACTTGTTGGTTATTCAATTTCATTATATGGTTCTTATGGTAATCCTGAATATGCAAATAAGGATGTTAATGAAAAACTTGCATACATAAAACAATTTGAAGATGATTTTGGTGAGTACATGAATGATGATCAAGAGTTATTCCTTGAATATGAAGCAATTACTCCAGTTGATCCTGTCACAATGTAGGTAAAATCTAGATTCTCAAACAAAAGGTCATTTATAAAACATCTTAGAGGCTTTTATGTTATTCATAGGTATAAATATAAATTGAGTAGGAGTACTCCTTGGAGAGTTAAGGATGAGTATAGGTTTTAAAAAAATGAATGTGAATGGTTTGTGTATGCTAGCAAGAAGAAGGGTGAGTCTACTTTTTTTCTTAGGAAAATGAATTTGGAACACAAGTATGTAGGGGATTACAAGAATAGGAATAGATCTGCTGATCCTCATTTTATAAAGGATTTTGTGCTTGATCAATTAAAGAATAATGCTAAATTTGTAATACC
>JAJJMC010011034.1:3046636-3076601 GCA_023531435.1 Papaver californicum | reverse complement strand
CCCATAAAATCAAGGATGACTTCTTAGCTGCAAAAAAAGTCAATACACCTTATTAGTGTGCATGGAAGGCTAGGAATCTGGTTTTAAAGGCATTTTATTGGAACTATAAAGAGAGCTACAATCAAGTACCAAACTTTTGTGTGATGGTTACTAAGTGTAATGAAGGGCTTGTAGCTAAGTTTACATTTGTTATAAAGGATAACACATTTGAGAGTATGACAATCTCATTTGAACCTGCAATGAGGGGGTTTTCACTAAGGTTGCAGGGGAATAACAGGGTTAGATGCCTACCATCTAACAGGAGAGTATGGTAGAGTATTGATGGTTGCAACTGCACTTGATGGAAAAAATGGGAATTTTCTTGGATCATTTGAAGGATGCAATCCTAGCACATCCAGTGAAAGTGGCCTTCATTTTAGAGAGGCAGAAAGGGTTATTGGAAACTGTTGCTAGAATTTTCCCTAGTCATCAATACAAATACTGTTGGAGGTAATTTTCTTAACTCTGTAACTTTAACACATTTGATTTCCCAGCATTACTTTAAGTTAATTACATTGTAATAAATGCAAACATTTATACAAAAATTTCAAAAAGTATTACAAGGGTCATGAAATTACATTCTTTGTTGTGGAATGCAGCAAAAGCCTACAAAACAAGGCATTTTCAGGTTTGTTATTAAGTTTTCATACATAGTGTTGTTAAGTTATTCATTGGGTGGTAGTTTTTATATTTTGGTTTTGTTCAGGAACATTTGGACAATATTGTGAAGGAGAATGTTGTTGCTGGTGTTTATCTTAACAAAAAAGATCCTACTACATGGTCCAGGGCCTATCTTAACCCTATTCACTGCTGTCAATATTTGAACAATAATTTTCGGAGTCTTTTAATAATATGATCACTAAGTTCAGAAACCAATAATCATGATTGGAATAATGTATGCTAACTTAGTGATGAACACATGGTACAAGAGGAGGACTGAAGCTGAATCATGGATAAATGGAACTTTTGTTCATACAACAGTGAAGTTGATAAATAAAATGCTATTGTTTGTGACTGATTATGTTGTTGACCCTTGTGTGGCTGGAGAGATCTATATGGTGACTAGTCCCCAGAACTCTGCATTCACTATGAATACCCTTGCCAAAACTTGCTCTTGTTTGCAGTGGCAGTTGAGGGGGTTCCCCTATATGCATGCAGTGAGTGCATTGCAGACCATAAGGATACAATGGAGATAATAAAACTTTTCTATTGTTATCTCTTTAACTTTTCCAGTTTGCTATGTAACTTTTCTAGTTGATTGTACCTAGTACTAACCTTTAAATATTGGGTTTGAGTAGGTACTATAGTGATTATTATTATGTGGAAAATTATAGGTCCATATATGCACCAAACTTTAAACCATTAGATGACAAAGATTACTGGGTGCAAGTACTATTTAATATTCTCAACTACATTGAAATTTAAGCATTTACTTTTATGTATACTATATCATTGTCTCATATTTAGGGTTTCATAAGCATTCATTTTGTCTCTTTCTTTATTGCATCCAAAGATAAAGAACAAGATCTTGAACCCTCCTCACAGTAGGAAAAACTGAAAGACCTAAAAGCAAAAGGATTAAAAGCTATGATGAACCTCAGGTAGAGAAGAAGAAAAGGAAGTGTGGATCTTTAACTGGTCACAACATAAGAATATGTGCTGGTGGTGAAGTTGGATCTAATCCAACTGGAAAGAGGCGAATAACTGAATGTGATGCATAAAACTTCACCTTCACTAACACACAAACAAGTCAAACCAGCAAAGTAAAGGGTACTAAATCAAACAAGAAGAAGGGAACTGCATCATTTGTTGGTGAATGTTATACAAGACCTAGCAGGCAGTGTACCAGAGCACCATATTCTACTGCAGCTTCTACAGGACCTAGCATTTCTCAGAACTTTCTGGGAGTTGGATATGTATCTCAGAATATAAAACAAGTGAAGGGAAGGGTTAAGAAAACATAGTGCAAGTGAATGAAGATTTTCTTAGGTGGATTTGTTTTTTATTTGTTGGCTTATGTGTTTGCAGTTTTTTTTACTAGACAATGTTTCTGTTTATTAGTACATTGCAGACTCAAATACTTAATCATGAATGAAAACTAGTTATTAGTATATTTTTAGATTGCATTACATTTTCAGTTTGTCAAGTTCTTTACATATAGCATTTAAGTGTAAACTTAAGTTCATAAGTCTGTTTTTAGCAGCAATAAAGACTTCATATGAGACCCATCTGAAACCATCACAATCTGTGCAAGTGAGGTATGCTATGTTCTTGTTGTGTTCATTCTTGTAAAACTTTAGTAACATATTTGATTTGCAATGATCTTTGTTGCAGGTTTGATTCTGTAGTGACCAGCTTTTCCACAAGCATAACAACCATTGTCTGCTGGTATCTTCACCATCTTGCATTTGATATGATCAATGGCATCATCAAACCATTCAAAGTATGTACAAGTTAGAATTGAACACTTCAAAAACATTTTTCCATTTCTTTCCTTTGTTTTTGAGGACAATAGTTGCCTTATGCCATTACAAGTTATATATTTACACCTGGAATAAATCCAAGGACATACCTTTGGATGATGGCTTCCCTGTTCACAGATAGAATATGAAAGTTGGGTTTTTTTATCTCTTACCTTGTTACTGCTGCTGCTGCTGCTACTACTACTACTACTACTACATGGAGAAGCTATAAAACCTTCATTCATGTCTTTTTGTGTGCTTTAATTGAATACTTTTAGGGAATTTTTGAGCTAATTTATAGGATAAAAATTAGGGCTCTTCTCTGTGATTTATATGAAGTGAAGATGAAGAAGAAGACCGCTATAATAGGTGTGAAATCTTGGTCATTGATTTTTTATGCTAGATTGATGACTAGTGTCATTCTGACCGTTACAGTTTTAGCACGTTTTCTTCACGTGCTCCTAGTCACCGAGTTGGCTCATAAACGATACGTGATACGAACTCAGAGAGTTAGTCACTGAGGGGTTAACATATATATTTTACTAAGTAGCTTAACTGACACATGTCAAGTTAACTGTCGATTCCATTTAAAAAAACGGGATGAAAAATATCAAACTCGGCCTTTTTTATAATGGTACAAAAAAACGGCCATTTTGTTAATTAAATATAAAAAAGGTGGACACTTATTAAAAAACCCAAAACTTATTGAATACAATAGAAATGTTTAGTAGAGCCTCTGAAAAATTGATAAATTTGACAAGTCAGGGCTTTTTTCCAGTAAAAAAGTATATCCTAAGCACCAAAGAATGATGTCCAAACTTCTTAAATTCAAAAAGATTAACCCGAAGACTCGTACCTAGATATACGTTAAATTTTTTGTCACAATAGTTGAGAAGATGGAACATAACATACAAGTCCGGAAGAGTAAATTGTATCCTTGACTAGTAAAAATTATCCTCAACAATGCATTTCTAACTATGAGATGTTTCTTAATTCCTAAAAAATAATAAACCAAATTAATACAATTTAACGAGACTTATATCGAGGAAAAGATTCCAATGCTAAATGCTACTCCCTCCGTCCCATTTAGATGAAAGGGAAGGTTTTTTCAAGTTCCATATTAGATAAAGGTTTTCATATTCCCCCCTTAAACATTCCTAATTTATCCCTGCCTCAATATCATATATTAATCTTAGAAAATAATGTAGGCTCAACTTACTAAATGTCTTAAATATATACTCCAGTATATATTTGTATAAAAAGTATTCTTCCCATCTAAAATCATTTAGCAACTCCACAACTTGTCATTTGATGGGATTTTAGATTACCCTATTTAAAATAACTGCAATCGCACGACGTCTAACTAGTAGACAGCGGCAAGTACGGGTCGAACCCACAGGGAGCGGGAAAATACTGCAATCAATATCTCAATTAACTAATCAGGAGTAATATTTTTTGGATTTTTAGAATTACGAATAAAATAATAAAACAAACTAAACTAATAAACTAACTCAAACGAGAGAGTTGGTAACCAGAGCTTTCAGTATCCACCACTATTTCTATTTAATTAATGAAGTGAAACATAACTCATGAATATTCATTTATTGTTTGTTCTATCGACATCACATGTTATATGTATTAGAATCGCAAATATCACTGGGACGCCCTAAGTATGGCGCATCAAAAGCCCTACTCTGAAGCTTACACCATCTAATTGCGTTAGCGAGAAAATAATACAAAGCTAATTATAGGTTCATAAATAATATATGGCTCTTCAAAGCATACCTCATCTAAGGATTTAACCAAAGCATGAAATATCTAAAAAGTAGACAAACATATTTGCTATCCTATTGATTCTGCGCATAGGTTACTGTATTGTACAGAACCGGTGAAACGACAACTAATTTATATTTAAGTCAATAAACAAAATAACGGAATTAATCTATTCAAATCATAGTTGTATATTACTCAATAATTCAATTTAATTAGTCTTGTACCAAAAGTGGTTTCAACATTAAACCCTAGCTACAAATTAATTAGAACATGGAGATGGATTTCTTAAAACCCATAAAAATAATTAAAAAAAATAAAAAAGATTAAACCTCCTCCTGTACGCCTCCTCTGCGTCAAAAATAGAAGAACATGCGTTTTCTCTTTCTATCCAGGAGCTCTCTGCGTCAGTACTTTATGTCTCCCTTTCTACCAGAGAAGGTCCGCCTCCCCAATAAAACCTGAACTCAAAAGAAGCCCTCGTAGAGCTCTACGCCTCTCCCTCCTCAAAAGAGAACTTCTGTATAAAAACAGAACTAACTCCCTCCATACTATACGCCTGTACCGAAACCAAAAAGAAAAGCCCTAGACTCCCACGTGAGTACTTCCACCTATTTTTCCTTTTCATCTCATGTCTCAAACCTAGAAACAAAAGCTCAAGAGCCAATTTCCAACCGTACTACCTCTTTCACCGCACATGGGCATGTCCCTCTCTACTTTCCATTAAAAGTAAACCAGCCATCACCTTTACTTTTATTTCACGTGTTTTCTAGCCACCAAAGGAAAGTATAATATACTTTCTAGCTATTCTTTTCCTGTGTCCTTTCTTCAACCTAGCCTAGGTCTACTTCTCTCACCACTTCACATGTTATTTCACTTAGCCAGAGCCCTACTCGATCATTCAAACTCCCACTTTCTTTCATTTGTTTCCAGCCAAACCAAGAAGACAACTCCACTTTTCTCAGACTTGAATTTTACGTGGCTAAGGGCATCCACAATGGGGCGACTATACCCATCGATCGAAGATCAAAAAATTTGATCTTTGATCCGGGGTAAAAACAGCGGGGGATGATCAAGCGAGGCAGTAAACTGGCGTTTGGGGGTAAGCGAATTACTGTCCTATTGCTTGGAAAAACGGACGAGCCATTAACACAACACCTGTTACAAGCGAGATTTTGATCTCCCGTACGTAAACCTAACCTACAGGCTCGATCCTAGAAGGTCGTCCATTCTCCCAGCGGCATCTGAATATTTCGCTTGTTCAGGCGGTGTGCCTTAATCACGTCTAGAAAATGTGCGAAATAGTCGTGTGAAAAAAAATCCGGGCGAGACAGTATACTGACGCCTGTTGCACGTGCGAGGCACATGTGTGGGAGAAGAGACGGGCGGGATGGTGTAGTGCTGTCCAGTTTGGTCAGACGACATTCCAAGCCGACGCCTGTGTGCTCGAGCAGATTATAACCCTAAAAATCTCTGTTTCTATTCTTCATCTTCTTCTCGCCTCCTACCACTCCCAGCCGAAACACTCCAACAACCCCATTTTGGCAACAACTTGCGGGACTTTGACGATAACCCAATACCCCGTTTCCATTTTAATATTTTGGTCAAACAAATTTCAAGTGAAATCAAGGTATATCTTCTACCCTAAAAATATTTAAATTCAATTGTTTAAATTTCGTTTATTTCATATATAATTTAGATGATTAGTTTGTTAAATTGGTTGTACATGTTGTTTAATTAGTTTATTATAAACCCATTATTGAAATATGAATTTGTGATATAATTATAAAATTGGGAATTTATTTAGGGTTTATGTACATGTTATGAATTAGGTTTTAAAATTTGTTGTTATTTGTTAAATTGAACATACAATACGAAATTGTTGTAGTTTAATTTTAGTGGGTTTATGTTTAATTTTTGGTTGAATGTGTATTATGTTGTGTAGAAAAAAATTAATTTTTATTTAATTTTGATTTAATTTAAAAACAAATGTGTATGGAATTATTTGCAATTGTGTAATTTGATTTAGATTGGTTATAATGGGTGTGATTGTTGTATTTTGATAATGATGTATGTATTTTTAGAATGTTTAATGTATAATTGTTTGTACAAATGTGTATGGAAATTTTGCTTTCCCTACTTGTTTAGATGTTGTTAAAATAATTTTAAGTGTTTATGCATTGTGGTGATTTGCTCATTTTATTGACAATGTTCTATTATTTGTTTCGTCATATGTCAAGTAATGTTGTTTCGAGATGGGTTGGCAGAAAGAAAACCAGCAAAAAAGCTAAAATCACAGAGGAATCTGAAGCACAGTCCATGGTCCCCGAGTCGGTAGATGTTCCGGGGCTGGAACATTACACTGTTGTCGAAGATATGGAGGAACATGTTTCTACAAATATTACATATTCCTTTGACGCCAACTTCAGGTTTGACCATCGTGGTTCTCTTAAATCAGTTCTACAGGTCTATAAGAGAATTACTCAGGAGTATAATAGGGTCCAATATATAATAGAAAGGGGAGGTTGGGGCAGATTACTATCCCTACTTGTAGTAGATTCATCCCACGCTCTAATCGATTTTATAATCGAGCGGTTTTGGGATACTACCAACACATTTCATTTTTCTTTTGGGGAGCTTGGGTTCACTCCCCTCGATTGGGTTATGTTGACCGGTCTTAGTATCGGTGTTGGGAGATCAGTTCCTTATGAGCCACAAAAGTTTAAATTTGAATATGTTCGTGCGAATATCTTTCCTGAACTGAAAGATAATGCGGCATGCAAAAGAGAAGGTATTCCACAACAGTGGGTTTCAGATGCAATAACTCTCAAGTTTTTGACCACCTATTTTGATATCGCTACATTGAACGCGGCAAACGATGATTGTGTCCTTGCTGATAGAGTTGCGAGGGCGTTCTATATGTATGTTCTGGGGAATTTCTTTTTCCCAAATGCAAAAACATACATTGATGCAGGATGGTTGGCTGCTTTTGAAAATCTAAATGAAAAACATACATACAGTAATAACCTAACAGTTACTGCTGGTTTAATGTTGTCAAATATGAACCCTCCACATACACGTACAAAAATACCAAGACAACGTGATGTAGGTGCCAAAGGTTTATGGAGAGACTATTTCTGCAACAACCCGACGTTTCCACCGAATGTATTTCGCAGAAGGTTCAGAATGCGTCGAGAGTTATTCAACCGTATATTGGGTGATGTTGTTGCGGTAAATAGTTATTTTGTGCAAAAAAATGATGGATGTGGTGTTCTAGGCTTAACCCCACACACAAAAATTACTGTAGCTATTAGAATGTTAGCGTACGGGTGTGCTGCAGATGCAATCGATGAGTATTTACGTATTGGGAAAACTACAGTTTTGGAAGCAACCCGCAGATTTTGCAGGGTTATAGTCCAACTATACGAAAAAGAATATTTGAGGACACCAACTCAGCGTGATGTTGAACTCCTCCTAGATGAAAACCAAAAAAGGGGATTTCCAGGTATGCTTGGTAGTGTGGATTGCATGCATTGGAAATGGGACAAATGCCCTTCCGCTGAGTCGGGGGCTTATACCGCTTACAAGGGTAGCGAAAGTATTATTTTGGAGGCAGTGGTGTCGCATGATCTTTGGTTTTGGCATGCATTTTTTGGTATGCCGGGTTCAAACAATGATATCAATGTGATGAACCGGTCGTATATTTTCAAAAAACTTATCAACGGTAAAGCACCGACAGTTAACTTTGAGGTCAATGGAAATCAATATAATATGGGGTACTATCTTGGGGATGGAATATACCCAGAGACGGCAACTATTGTGACAACCATAAAACATCCTGATTCACAAAAGAAACAAAAAATTTCAGCTATGTAGGAAGGTTGTCGAAAGGATGTTTAACGGGGGTTCGGGGTATTACAAAGTCAATTTGCAATTATCAAACAACCCGCTAGAATGTGGAATCCTGACGTGTTAGCGTATATAATGAAAACTGTCATTATTCTACATAATATGATAGTGGAGGATGAACGTATTCCCGGTGACTGGCCGCATGACTATGAACAACGAAGCCATGGTGCTCCATGTGTCATTTCAAGGGACAACACTTCTCAACTTTCAAGAATGGTGAAGGACCAACGCAGACGTGCAGTATTCGATAAATAAACTGGGGTTCGTTTGAGAAATGACTTGATCGAACACATATGGTCATCTGTTGGGGATGAATGATTATTTTTATGGGATTTTTGGCTGAATGTGTTGTAACTACACTTATTAGTTATGTTTACATTTACATTTATCTTCCGAGCGCATCTAGTTTCTGAAGTAATTTTAAAAAATAAATCCAATAAATTATTACCCGTTAAAAACATAAAAATCTATTGGTATTAAACTAAACTGAAATTTCTAAATAAATCCAAAAAATTAAATAAACAATATGACAATAGTAAAAAATAATGGCCTCTATGATTGGGTTAATCTTTTCCTCAAAATTTCACCCTTCCTCAGTTCTATGTACTGTCTTGATACAACATCCATTTGTGAAAGATCCATCGTCATTATACGGAATTCCTCTTCTGCTTCTTGCCTAGCTTGTATTGCCGTAAACTTTGCATTTGAATCAGCTAATTTAGCTTCAAACTTTGCTTTATCATTAGCTAATTTTGCTGCAAACTCAGCATCTCTTTGTGCCATCTTCATATCTCTTTGTTACGTACATTTGGCGTTGAAGCTTTGTTACTCTCTATAAATATTTTCCATCAATTCCTGTTATTCAGTAAATTTTGCTTTCCCTTTTGTCTTTTGTCGTTCGCCTCTTTTTTGCCCATTGGACGGATTACTGTGTTTGGGATATCTCCTAGGTCGTCAAAGGCGGTTGGACCATCTAGGCTTAAGTCCGGTGTGTCCTGTACGTCCTGAGATTCATTGTCGTAATCAGACTCTGCTTGTGATGAATCAAAAACAAATGTCAACCTTCTTGAATATTTAATATTTTCTAGCATAACTGTGTAGCAATCTTCATGCTTAAAACTTCGACCAGTGGCTTCCTTGAAAAGCCTACAGACTTCTACAAACTGGTGTTGCAATTCAATATGTTAAAGGATATACAATCATATGGATTAATGTAATAAGCATAATTAAACGAGTAGTTACCTTATTTTCAGGGCCCCAACCAGTATGATGTTCCCTTTCTACTTCAGCCTCCTTTGCAAACAATAGCGCAACATCTTTACTTATAATTTGAAATCGTTTCTGAAGGGAGGTCCAACTACGTGCTGGCATAGTAGGTATATCTTCTTTCATCCGGAATAGAATACGTGACCATAATTGATCTTCAGATTGATCAGTACTAATGCTAGAATCTTGAGAAATTGACAAATGAATTCTACACATTGTAACATCTTCAAAAGACGAAAAATTTGGACCTCGTGTTTTTGATGGTGGCATTTTACTAATTGATTACAAATAAGAACCAACTTTAGATTTTTCACACAAATATGTATGAATTCAGTAAAATGCCATTGGTCTTCTATCCCATATATAAAGGGTAAAAATATAGCCGTTAAATTACAACGGTAACATTTGAACCGAAGTATTAACGGTCACCTCAACGTAGGGCTATTACCTCGCCCTACCACCAACGAATCTATGGATGCTCGCCCAAATCCAGGCGAGTCCCTGCTATCGCGCCCAACTGTAAACGCAGATTTACTATCTCGCCCGTGTTTGAATTTTTGGAGCGGTAAGTCGGAACCTCGCTTATGAGTAGGGCGACCATCCAGAGTATCGTGTTGAGGAGCGGACGTTTATTATTTCGTTTCACCTGGCGGAATGCGAACTCTACGTCCGTATTTTTAAACGAGCTTTTGCACAATCGCTCGGTAACAGGCGATAACTTAAAATAACGCGCGACTATAATTTATAGTCGTCGATCAGAGACTAGATTTAATCTGGAACAGAGATTTTCCTCGACTAAATATCAAATATGATCGACGACTGTGACTCATTTTCGACGACTATCGATTAAATATAATCTTTGATCGTCGGTTTACTCGACGAGTGCAGATGCTCTAAGCTATTGGACCACTGTTTCTCAATTGGACAACATCTTTGTCCACTTTCTTGTCTTTTCTTTTCTAATAGCTTTGAATGCAGCATCATATGTCCGTCTGACTTCCTATAAATGGGTCAAATATACCAGACTCCTATTCTTTTCTTTCTTTCACAGTCGCACAAACACTGTAGCAGTGCAAATAAACATCACCCATATAAACCGTTTATTCGTATTTATTCGTAACTTTGGATTTTACACATTTTACCTAATAAAATAATAAAAATATATTATTAATACAAATTCAAACACTAACAAATATAAATTAAGCGGTAAATATGTATGAATTATGCCCTTATCATCCTTCATCCTTCAAACTTATCACCATGGAAGATGACAAAAGTCTATTGGTGATACCAACAACTGAATCATGTATTCAACTTGAAGAAGAGACTTCATCAATGGAAGATACCACATCAATATTTGACGACGATCAAAAGTACAATTTCTTTACTCCACTTCCTTTTTTTAGGAGGTTCAACATAGATGTCAATGTACCACCGATGTATGAGGGTTTCATATCCTTACCCCAAGCACGTCAACAAATTATTTTTAAAATGCTAAATTTTTTATGACGATTTCTTTGAGTTTAAATTAGTGTCTTGTGTTTCCATGCCTTTGGCATCATTGGTGTTCTATCTTATGCCCTGCTTGTTAACCAATAGAAAGAGTTATTCTAGTTCTGTACTATCCTCAAGGAATCAAGTTTTTGTTTGAATTTTATTTCTGAAAGAACAATTGAATGTAGTGTGATAGTGTTTATCGTTCTTTTGGTAAATTTCTGTTTGCGTAGAAATCCTATTAAGGTGATGGGTGTCTGTGCAGATATCAAGTTTTTTGTTGAGTTCTATTTGTATATTTGGGCGGAATTGTTGGGATTTTTTTCCACAAAGAGCCCTATTTTGAATAAAACAAGTGTGAATGAATGTCTCAAAAGAAGCCAATGAATTTCTCAAGGGCCAAGTGACCAAATTGATTATATAGAAACTCATAACTAGTTGCAATAGTGATCTAAAAAACTCTACTCTTCTTTTATTTTGCAGTTTTTATGGTCATATGTAGGTATGCTCATACACAAAAATTATTTATATGCACAAAGTTTTTGAAATGCTAAATGGACATATTGGATGACCACATAATGCCAAAACCAACTTCTCATGTTTTGATTTCTCAATTTCTCATACTTACACT
Organism: Papaver californicum; assembly: GCA_023531435.1. Taxonomy (NCBI): domain Eukaryota; kingdom Viridiplantae; phylum Streptophyta; class Magnoliopsida; order Ranunculales; family Papaveraceae; genus Papaver; species Papaver californicum. Next base: position 3,065,030 of record JAJJMC010011034.1, on the reverse strand, counting down.
CCAGTGATCGAAACTTAACCACCTTCTTCTCGAGTTCCTTAAACGCAAATTCTTTATTTTTTTCTGTTCTTCAGCTTGTTGAACACATCTGAGGCTACTCTTCTTTTATTTTGCATTGTTTGTGGTCATATGTAGGTATACTCAAATACATCAATTTATATGAACACAATTTTTGAAATGCTAAATGAACATATTGGCTGACCACATAATGTCGAAACCACTGTGGACAAGGCAAATCATATCATAAAGATTACATTATATTTATCGACCTAATCTTTCTTTTTTGTTTACAAAAAGAAGCATACAACAAAACAAACGAATAAGCACCAGTTTAGAGTCTTTCACATTCAGTAAACTGAAAACACTAAATCTTTTCCTTTTAGTTTAATTCATAGTCAGGATTGTCAATAAAACTTGTCAGAACTTAAAAATTTCTAGGACTTGGAACAACAAAAGATAAACATGAACTGCAATTGCTCATACTCGATGCAACAACAATAACTAAGAGTGAACATTGTTGCCAACAGAAAAGAAAAGACTAAAACAAACTCAAAAATATAGCCATGAACTATACAGGATTTTCACTTCTAGATATAACACCTAAACCCAGACTTGACCAGAACTCAGACAACATGTTGCGCTCCACCAATACGGCATGAACCAGATCTTTTCCACTCATATTCACAAAGAAAACTTACCTTTGTACTATAAACTCTCTTTCCCTATGTGCTATAAATTATAATTGATTCCCCCACGATATTTTAAAACCTCCCTCATGGAAAATTGGTGCGAGAAAAAGACCCTATTGAGAGTGCGTAATGACATATCATTGAAAGCATTTTCCACTGCACAAATAAGCTCATTAATATTTTCAGGAGCCATCAGATGTTGTAAACCTTGGATTGAAACAAAGAAGCCAAGGTCCAAAGTATTCATATCTGGACTATTTGGAGGCTACCATACGAGTTGTATATCAAACCCATCCATTGGTGCCGCTTGCTTAAATTCAGTATCATCTTTTGAAATATAAGGCTTTGGTTATCTTGTTGAATATAAATTATGAAGGACCGGAAAATTCTGCCCCAAGCGTTATGCGCTGGGCAGGTCAGAACTCCTTGATATGCCACTCGAAAAGACGGTAAAAGAGCCTTAAAGCTTCACTTCTCGCTAGGAAAATGCAGGTCGATTTTCCTTTCCAAGCACGCTTTGCAAGCATGCTACTCGAAACGTTGTTTCCATACCGTTTCAACTCACCCTTGTTCTGTAAAGGGTACAAGGCCATTAAACCAATGCTGAATGCCTTTGGAAAGCATCACCTACTTACAAATATTGTACAGGCCTAACTCATGCCTTGGACTAGCACCTAGGCCTTTTCAGGTTTTTTTTTTCTTTTATATTTTCCAACTCTGTTTCAACTAAGCGCTGGGTGCATGCACTGATCTTGCTCTGGACAAGGGTGCAACAACCACATATATCCCATTCATACCGTATGGCTCTATCGGAAGTATGAACACCCATCAATGAAATGCAACTACCTCATCAAGTGTGGTAACAATCATCTCTTGCCTAGTATTGCCGAGCAAGATGATATGAGTTACCGAAGTGTCGCAATAATATCCAAAGTAGATGATATGAACGACAAGATAATGCACCTTAATGCATTATATTGCGGCTGCCTACGTACCCAACCCATACCTTGAAGGGATCAAGCATGACCGTAGTTAATCTAAAGGGTCAATTCGAATGGGACATGCAACTTAATCCTATTAACGCAAAGCCAACATTGATTCCAATGGCTAATTATTTTGAAAGTATTTGTGTAGGAGTATAAAATCCACATCCAATAGTTTCCAACTTATGTGGCAATGCGAAAGGCCAAGCAAAGCCTAGTCAGTATGGACCAAGGAACTTTCGCAAGGTATAAACTAGATTGTGCATACTAATGCCACTTAGTATGCAAATAGGTATTCTTGAGTAAACAACACGGATGAATGATGCTTTCGCACAATTCAAGCTTTATCGGCCAAACATCAAAGCTAAACATAACTATCTTGGTTAAGCATCGCTAAGCATGTCTAGCATGGCTAAACATTGTTATCCCAAATGTATCTTTCCCGTTATCATGACTAAGGTAAATCCACTTTCTCATTAATATAACTAGGCAAATCCGCTTTCTAGTTAACATAGCTAGGAAAATCTGGTTTCTCATTAGCATAACTAGGCAAATCCTATTTATGGTTAGCATAACTAAGGCAATTTCGCTTCATAATTACCATAGCTAGGCAAATCGCTTTCTAGTTAGCATAGCTAGGAAAATCCGTTTTCTCGTTAACATAACTAGGAAAATCCGCTTTATGGTTAGCATAACTAGGAAAATATGATTTCCGGTTAGCATAGCTAAGGCAATTTTGCTTTCTAGTTAGCCATTGCTAGGAAAATCCGCTTTCTGGTTAACATAGCTAGGGAAATCTGCTTTCTGGTTATCATAGATAAGGAAAATACGCTTTCTAAGTAGCATAGGTAGGCAAATCCGCTTTCTGGTCAGCATAGCTAAGGCAATTTTACTTTCTAGTTAACATAGTTAGGCAAATACGCTTTCTGGTTAGCATATCTAGGAAAATCCGCTTTCTAGTTAGCATATCTAACCATCATTGTTTTCCAACCAACACCTCCTCCCTATATATGTTTTACTCGTATTTCTACAAGAGCTCCGACTTTCACGGCGTTCCTAGGGTTTCTTGTTTTCTCATTATTCTAGTTGCGCTCTTGATCATCTTAATGATCGATAATGACATATTCAACCACTCTTGATCCTGGTACGTCAATACCAAACCCAAATACAACAACAATATCTAGCAAACAATCTTTTTTGGATGCTGTAAAAATAAGATCTCACGTTCCTGCAAAAATTAACATGGAAGAACTTTGCATGGCAAGGAAATCTGCTGCATATTTTATTATTGATACCAAGGATGATTTTTTTGAAAGAGATAAGGAGAAGATGAGGTTCTCTTTGATAGGTAGACTTTTTAAAGATTTTAAATTTTTAGAAGTTAAAGCAAGTTTGTTAAGTCAATGGAAGCTAACTGGTTCGCACCAATTTATCCCAATGACTAAAGGTTTTTTCATAATTGTTTTATCTAATGGTGATGATAAAAGAAGAGTTTGAAGGGATGGTCCGTGGTTTGCTGGTGATCAAGCTCTTCGAGTTCATGATTTTGATCCAAATTTTAACCCTATCAATCAAAAGACGTCTCGAGCTTTGGTTTGGGTTCAATTACCTGGTTTACCAATTGTCTATTGGACAGAGGAGATTTTAATGTCTATTATGCACAGCGCTTGGTATACCTGTAATTATCGATGCTAGAACCCTAAAAAAATATTATGGATATTTTTGCTAGTGTTCTTGTGGATGTGGATTTCGTTAAAGAGATACTGAAGGAAGTACATGTCAATGCAGATGGGTATGGTTTCTTACAAACTATCTTGATTCCAAAAAGGCTAAAGTTTTGCAAGAATTGTAAGTTGGTTGGTCATGTCTTCACTGAATGTAAAGAGGTAAGAGACGTGAACAAGGATAGAGTTGAGAGCAATGTTATAGCTACAACTGAGATTTTACCAAACAAGCAACAAGGATTGGTAAATCAAATGACTGACATGCGTGAGGGGAATCAAGATTTGATCAATACAAACTCAGCTGAAGGTAATAACGTAAAAAAAAATAAGCGACGTTCGATATCTTGATACTAACGAGGAGATTAGGAAGAAACATGACGATAATGTTAGGAAGGTTGAAGGTGCGTAGTTGTTAGCGATTGCTCAATGGGTTCGTGTGATGCAAGCTCTGGCAAATTATGAGAAAGTTATTGTTACTAAGGAGAACGCTGGTACTGTGATTAAGGATAAGTTGGATGAGAGCAAATTATTGGATATTCCTGAATCATCAAATGCTGGAAGGCAAGTGTTAGAGGACGTTAAACTAGAACAAGCAATGCAAGCTAGTTTGGATGTCCGAGCTGTTGGGAAGAAAGATAGTGATATGAATGTTGGACTTGAGGAACATTGGATGTGTACTCTTTTTGTAAATCAACGAAAACAAAAGAGTAAAAATAAGGCCAAGAAGACTAGCCCATCGAAGTCTTCAGGTGGAAATAGGTTCGAAGTTCTTTAAAAAGAAAGTGAAGTAGATGTAGATGATGATAATAGGATGTCAGAACAAGTCGACTCTGAGATTGATGCTGATAGTATGAAATTATCCATGAGGAAAATAAACTTGGTAGTTGAGGCTAAGTTAGAAGAAAAAAGAAAATTGCTAGAGCAAGAGGCTAAGAAAGCCACGGCTGTTGTAGCTAAGGCTGAGGTGAATAAGCTAATGGATGCAAATGCAGTTGAGGGAGTTATTCCAAAGAAGGCAGAGAAGGTTAGAGATAAAAAAATTAGTATGTGTTTAACTGATGGTGAAACTTTTGCAAGCATGGACACTATGGAGGCTATTCGAAAAGATAAGAAAATTAATGCGAAGTTAGCAAAAAAAGGTAAGGGTGTCCCTAATCCTCCAGATGAAGTTATATAATGCAAGTGTTCTTATGGAACATCCTTGGTCTAGCTAGATTGGAGGCTAGATCAAAGATTAAGGAGTATGTTAAGAAATATAAGTATGAAGTCCTTTGTCTTGTTGAACCCCTGTTGCATTTTAATAAGAGAACAATTCAAGGCCTTAGACTGGAGGTAGGATTGTTCATGGCCAATTTCGGTTCAGTTTTTGGCCAAACCAAAACCGAAATCAGTATAGCCGGTTTTCCATAAAGTTTTCCAAAACCATTCCATTTACCGCCGGTTCGGTTTTACTCGATTTTCTTTCGGTTTCGGTTTTTTCTAGCCGATTTCGGTTAACCGGCTGGTTGCGTCACTTTCATGGAACTGACAGTGCAAAATTCAGAAAAAAATCAAAAAAACAAATATTTTTACATTCAATCAAAGAAAAATACTCAAGAATAAAATATAATTACTCTGTTCACACAATTCCAGTGATTGTTAACTTATCTAAACATGCTTTTTATTCTTATACATATGCTGGTATAGAGTATAACAATGCAACACCAGAGAAAAACAATTTGACAGTATAGAAGAACAGCAATGGTGCAGTGGGTTTTGGTAGGGAAGGGTGCTTAGATGTTGACTGTCTTTCTCATAAGCGAGCAACATAAGAATTTTCCTGAGTGACGTATCTCACCCAACGATATGAATTATAGGTCTTGGATTTCTTCGCTATTTGCAAGTATCTTACCTGCAATCACAAAATGGAGAGAGTATTTACATTTCAGAGACTTTTTGATACATTTCAGAGAGTATTTAACTTTTCATCAAGAATTTTGATCAAAAATACAAAACGAAAGATAAGATGCTTGAAGTGATTAAGAAAGTCAGTAAACAATTAGGAACTCAGCAAACATATATAAATATCTAAGCGATATTGAGCAATTGAGATGTACTCTTTCCTTGGCTTTTTGCAAAAAAAATTGATTGTAATACTAGCAAAAGATAAGATGCTTGATGTGACTGAGAAAACCAGTAAGCAATTAAGAACGTAATAAACATAATTTGATATCAATTTAAGCTATACTAATATGTTATCATTCCTTAATTGTCATAAAGAATATTGATCGTAATACTAAGCGAAAATATAATATGCTTGGAGTAATTGAGAAAGCCAGTAAACAACTAAGAACTCAACAAACATATCTTAATATCAATCTATTTTGTATAGACACTCAATGAACAGACCACCTCACCTGAAGCTTTGAAGCATTATATATCGGTATTGTGAAAGTCACGCTTACAGGTCCAGCTTCTAATGGGTATGCATCTTTATCTTTTCCTCTCCCTCTTTCCCATGACCATTAGTGGTCTTGGCTACTGGAGCACTAAATCTCTGTGCACCTTTTACCGTCTGTGCAGGAAATCATAATGTACACAATAATAAACGAATTGAAGTTAGCAATTAGGATAGTTGCTTTTATCTATTGGGTAAATAAAAATTGTCTACTCCTTATCTCTCTTAAGAATCTAAACTCTTTTCGATGATCCCTTGTGACTAGATTCTCTTCCTCAAAAAAACGTAAAGTCCGGCGTAGTTGTTTTGTATGCAGCTTCAAATCCTTAGCCAAATCCTCTTCCCTGACCCATTGTCGCCTAAGGGAAAAAATAAAAAGTCAAGGTTCTTTTCAAAAATTTCTCTTACAAAATAGCAGAAATAACAATGCCTTAAACTCATCAAAACATTGTAAATTTGTAACCTTATGTTAGGAGTCAGCTACAGAACTAATACCCACATCCAAAACAATGTATATCAATAACATTAATCGAAATTAACCTTAACCCAGTTCATAGTAGTATCTAAATAAACCTAACTAACCCTTATTTTTAAAAATCCCCAAATTTTATTGATTTATAAAACCCTAATTTTCAAAATTAAATCCCAGAGATGAGGTTGATACTAGAAATCTAAGACATACAAAACAAACCCACATCACAAAAATTTTGTAAATAAATCTTGCAGAATATTCATTCAGAAAAACTAAAGACAAGATTAATTATTACCTGCTGCAGTGGAAAGTGGAAACATCCAAAGCCCAAAGGAGGAAGAAGCAGCTATGGTGGTTGAAGAAGAAGGAGGAGAAGGGGAAAAGTAAGTTTATTCGATTCGATTAGAGGTGGAGAAGCTACAAACTGTTGGAGAAGCTACAAACTGCTGCTGGAGGTGGAGCGTGGTGTGGAGGCGGAGTAGGTTAGGGTTCTTTTGAGAAAATGGGAAGAGAAATGAATTAGGTTAGAGAAGAAAGGTTATATATGAAGGGTAATATAGGGTGTAGATTAAATCCATCAAAATCTATATCAACGGTCCTAATTACTCGGTTTCCATGGCATAACGGTTCGGTTTTTGGCCAAACCTAAACCGAAACCGTGACTACCGGTTTCTAGATTTTTTTTTTCCAAAACCGTTCCATTAACGAACGGTTCGGTTCGGTTTTACCCTATTCGGTCCGGTTTCCGTGGAAAACCGTTACCATGTACATCCCTAACTGGAGGGTTTTGGTAGTGATTTTATTCAAAATCCAAATGATGGTACGAAGAGTAATCTTTTGATTCTCTAGGATAATAACATTAATAGGAATGTTGTTATTGGTGCATGTAGGCAGGAAATAACTATATATGTGGATATTGTTTTTATTTTTTTGTGCATGCAAGTGGCTTGCAAGTAGTTAGGAGACATATGTGGCCTGTTATTAGCCTTGGGGATATTCAGGTACCTTGGCTAGTAATAGGTGATTTTAATCGTGTTATTAGAACATATGAGAAGAAGGGAGGCAAAATGCCTAGGAAAGCGGTAATCACTGAGTTTTCCGCTTCAGCTAGTAGTAATGCTCTTTTGGAGGCTGATGCATTTAAGAGGAAGATGACCTAGTCTAATAGAAGATCAGGAAAATCTAGGATAGTGGATAAGATTGATCGTGGCTTTGTCAATGAGGCCTGAATGACTAAATTTCAAAATTGGAGATATTTGAATATGAATAGGTATGTATCGGACCATGCACCTCTTTTTGGCTTCCCTTTTGTAACAAATAGACATGTAAGGGCGCCTTTTCGTATTCAGAAGACGTGGTTCTCTCATGAGGGATTTATGTATGTCGTTAGGAACAATCAGATGCTCCCTTGCATGATTCAGATGCTTTTGTTTTTAATAACAAACTTAAATGTTTAAAGCTTGCTCTTAAAGATTGGAATGTTAACATCTTTGACAACGTGAATGTTAGGATTAAAAGAGCTGAGCTGAAGTTGGAGATAGCTCAATCTGAATCTGATGAAGACCCAGAAGATCCAAGGAAGTTTGATAAGCTTGCAAAAGCTTTGGTGGAGGTGGATCAGGCTAGAGTGGACATTGCTGTTATGTTTAAGCAGAAGACAAGAACAACTTGGATTATGGAAGGAGATATCAATACTAGATTTTTCCATAATCATATAAGAATACGCCACAACAACTGTTTTAATTCTAACTTGTTTCTGATGCATGCACATTAATTAATGATCCTGAGCATATTAGGGATCATGTTTTACAATAATATCAAAGCAAGTTCAATGGTAGTAACACGGTGATAGACGAGGCGCTTTTTAATTATGACCATGAGAAAATTAATAATGTGGTGAGCCCAAGCATGGATGCAGTGCCAAGTATTGAAGAAATCAAAGCTACAATATTTGATTTGGGCGATGAGAGTGCTCTAGGGCCTGATGTCTTTTCAGGTATCTTTTATCGTAACTGCTAAGATATAATTGAGCCAGATCTATCTCTTTCTATATGCTCTTGCTGGTCTAGACAATTTATTCCAAATGGAACGAATTCTAGTCTAATCATTCTTTTGCCTATTGGACTTAGTAATTTTTTCTTTAAAATCTTTACTAAGATTCTTGCTACTAGGATGGGTAGTGTACTGGATAAGCTAGTTTTGGGAGAACAAGTTGCGTTCATGAAGGGCAGGAACATTCATGAAAATATTAGCTTTGCTTTTGAGATGGTTAATGAGATTGATGAGAAGAGGAAATTTGGGAATGTTGGTTTGAAGCTGGATATTACTCAAGCCTTTGACACTGTAAGTTGGCAGTTTATTATTGAAGTTTTTAGAAGATATGGTTTCTCTGATTGGTGGTGCTCTTGGATCGTTACTATCCTCAACTCGGCTAGAATTTTGGTTCTAATCAATGGTAATCCTGAGGGTTTTTTAGCATCAATAGGGGTCTTCTTCAAAGGGATCCTTAATCTCCTCTTATTTTTGTTCCCATTAAAGATGTTTTGAGTAGAAATATTTTAAAGCTTTTCCAGGAGCATAAGATGACTGTAATGGTGAAACGAAAAGGGGTAGCTCCTACATATCTTTTCTTTGCTGATGATATTCTAATTTTTTTGTAAGGCTAATATGAAGAGCTTGTGAAATTTGAAAAGTATTTTAGATGATTATCAGTTGGCTTCAGGGCAGACGGTTAACACGACTAAAAGTAAATTTTATTTTTGTAGAGGGACAAATGGAAGGGAAAGAAGAATTGATAGCTTCATAAAATTTGAGGCTGCTTCCTCTCCTGACCGATATCTGGGAGTGCAACTGAAGCCTGGAGCTGTGAAGTATGCTCACGTTAGGCCCATGGTGGAGAAAATAATTGATAAATTAGCTGGTTGGGTAGGGGTTTTGCTGTTGTTTCAAGCCAGGCTTGTTCTGGTTAGGTCAGTGATCTCAAACTACACAATCCATACCATGGCTGTGTATAAGTGGCCTTTGAGAATTATTGCGGAGTGTGAAAGAGCTATTCGAAACTTTATTTGGACTGGGTATTCGAAGAGGAGAAGAAGCATGGTTGCTTTTTATGACAAACTTTGTTGTCCTTTGAGTGAAGGTGGTCTGGCAATTCTGAGAATGGAAGTGATGAATAAGGTTTTGCTAATGAAATTGTGGTGGAACATTAAAACTTCAAATAAGAAATGGGCACGATTCATAAGAGATAAATTTAATTGACCATGGCCCTCTATTATGCCTACGATAAGATGGATTTATGAGGAGGTTGAGCGAAATTCTAAAGTTATGATATTGGGGATGGTCGTAATACAGATCTTTATTTTTATGCATGGTATGGGGATAGGAGCATTGCAGTTACGCTGGGGATCCCCACTAGTATGCGAAATGATTTTTCTTCCAGGGTGCATCATTTAATTTTTAATGGTACGTGGGTAGTTTCAGATAACATAAAAGCCAAAATATTGGAGGAAGACATAGATGTTGCAGCTTTGCCAGCGTCTAATATTGAAGTGGATAAATTGGTGTGGAAGCCTGATCAAAAAGGAGTTTTCTCTGTAAAATCATCTAGGCATCTAATTAGAGATAAATTTAATATTAGCCTGGAAGTAAAGTTAATTTCGAGAAAGGAAATACATCCAGCTTTGGCAGCCCAGGCCCGAAAGATATTGAATATTGATTATTGTACGACATTCGATAAGGTTGGCAGTAGATTTAAGGTCCTTATTGTTACAAGATGTGTACTTTACAAAGATGATGAAGAATCAATGTTGCACGTCACCTGGAGCTGTAGATTTGCGAGAAGAGGTTGGGACTGGTTAGTAGGTATTTTTGAACTTGTTCCTGATGATAATATACTTATTTCATATGTGATACAAAGGGCAAGAGTAGGATGTTTAAGGATCTCTGGATTGTTGCTAACATAGTTGTCCAAGCTGAGCTATGGAATCTGAGGAACAATATGGTTTTCTAGAATACAAAGTTAAACTGGACTCAATTTAAGATGAGGGTATAGCAACATGTCAATGAGAATTCACTAAGGATGGGAGGGTTTATGTATAACTCTTGTTTGGACCTGAAAGTCCTTAATTATTTCAAAGTTGCTCACTGAATAATTAAGGCAATAGTGCCCGTTGAATGTTGCTGGAGACCACCTGAGCATGATGAGCTTATTTTATGTTGTGATTGAGCATCATATGGGAATCCTGGTCCATCTGGGGCCGGAGTAGTAGCTAGAATTCAGAATGGAGATGTCATTGGAGCCATGACTGTAGGTTTGGGAAATATATCTAACTATATGACAGAGATACATGCAATCTTATATGGGCTGGAATGGACAAGACAATGGAATTTTTCTAAGGTTTGAATTCGCTCTGAATCAAACAACGTGGTGATAGGCTTATAAAGTAATTCATTTCCTTGGTTTTTAAGGAATAGATGGTTAGCGGCTAAGGCTAACTATATAATGGTTTGTTTTGAACACCTTTATAGGGAAATTAATTTTACTACAGACATGATGGATAAAAGAGGCTGTGGAATGACCTTGGGCATCATAGAGAGTTATAATGGTAGATCAGGTTTCCTTAACTTAATTGAGGTGCCTGATAAAAGTTACTTTCGTTTCAAATAGTTTTTATTTTTTAAGGCTCCCAGTCTGATGAGCGCTTCTTTTATTGATTTGTAAATATCTTTTGCTTTTCTAATACATTGATACTTAAAAAAAAAAATCGCTTTTCTACAAGAATAAAAAGAAGGGGAGAGGACATCCATTGACTGCACTTTAGGCAAATCCGCTTTCTAGTTAGCATAGCTAAGGCAAATCCGCTTTTTAGTTAGCATAGCTAGGCAAATCCTCTTTCTCGTTAGCATAGCTAGGAAAATCCACTTTCTGATTAACATAACTAAGGAAAATCCGCTTTCTAGTTAGCATAGATAGGCAAGTCCGTTTTATGGTTAGCATAGCTAAGGAAAATCCATTTTCTCGTTAGCGTAGCTAGGAAAATCCGCTTTCTGGTTAGCATAGCTAAAACAAATACACTTTCTAGTTAAATTTGTGCTATAAAATCTCCTTCCTTATGTGATACAAATTATAATTGATTCCCCCACGACATTTTAAAACCTTATGCATAATTGGTGCAACAAAAAGACCCTATTGAGAGTGCGTGATGATATATCACTGAAAGCATTTTCCACTGCAGAAAAATAAGCTCATCGATATTTTCAGGAGCTATCTGATATTGTAAACCTTGGATTGAAACAAAGAAGCAAGGGGTCCAAAGTATTCATATCTGGACTATTTGGAGGCTGACATACGAGTTGTATATCGAACCCATCCATTGGTGCCGCTTGCTTAAATTCAGTATCATCTTTTGAAATATGAGGCTTTGCGTTATCATGTTGAATATAAATTATGAAGGACCGGAAAAAACCTCTCCAGGCATTATGCGCTGGGCAGGCTCACTTGAAAAGACGGTAATCGGGCCTTAAAGCTTCATTTCTCACTAAATACAGGTCGATTTACCTTTCCAAGCACGCTTTGAAAGCATGATACTCGAAACGTTGTTTCCATACCGTTTCAACTCACCCTTGTTCTGTAAAGGGTACAAGGCCATTAAATCTAATGGTGAATGCCTTTGGCAAGCATCACATACTTACAAACATTGTACATGCCTAACTCATGACTTGGACTAGCACCTAGGCCATTTCATGTATTTTTTTTCTTTTATATTTTCCAACTCTGTTTCAACTAAGCGCTGGGTGCGTGCACTGATCTTTCTCTTTCCAAGGGTGCAACAACCACACATATTCCATTCATACCGTATGGCTTGATCGGAAGTATGAACATCCATCAATGAAATGCAACTACCTCATCAAACGCGGTAACAATCATCTCTTGCCTAGCATTGTCGGCAAGATGATATGAGTTACCGAAGTGTCGTAATAATCTCCAAAGTAGATGATATGAGCAACACAAGATGATGCACCTTAATGTATTACATTGTGGCTGCCTACGTACCCAACCCGTACCTTGAAGGGATCAAGCATGACTGTAGTTAATCCAAAGGGTCAATTCGAATGAGACATGCAACTTAAGCCTATTAACGCAAAGCCAACATTTATGCCAATGGCTAATCGTTTCGAAAGTATTTGTGTAGGTATATAAAATCCGCATCCAATAACTTCTAACTTACGTGGCAATGTGAAAGGCCAAGCAAAGCCTAGTCCGTATAGGCCAAGGAACTTTCGCAAGGTATAAACTAGATTGTGCATACTAATGCCACTTAGTATGCAAATAGGTATTCTCTAGTAAGCAACACGGATGAATTATGCTTTCGCATAATTCAAGCTTCATCGTCCAAATATCAAAGCTAAACATAACTATCTTGGTTAAGCATGGGTACGCATGTCTAGCATGGCGAAGCATTGCTATCCCAAATGTGTCTTTCCAGTTAGCATGGCTAAGGTAAATCCACTTTCTCATTAGTATAACTAGGCAAATGCGCTTTCTAGTTAGCATAGCTAGGAAAATCCGGTTTCTCATTAGCACAACTAGGAAAATCAGATTTCTGGTTAGCATAGCTAAGGAAATTTTGCTTCCTAATTACCATAGGTAGGCGAATCCACTTTCTAGTTAGCATAACTAGGAAAATTCTCTTTCTCGTTAGCATAACTAGGAAAATCCGCTTTATGGTTAACATAGCTAGGCAAATCCGCTTTCCGGTTAGCATAACTAAGGCGATTTTACTTTCTAGTTACCCATTGCTAGGCAAATCCGCTTTCTGGTAATCATAGATAAGGAAAATATGCTTTCTAATTAGCATAGGTAGGAAAATCCTCTTTCTGGTCAGCATAGCCAAGGAAAATGACTGACATGCGTGAAGGGAATCAAGATTTGATCAATACAAACTCAGCTGAAGGTAACAATGTAAACAAGATAAGCGAGGTTCAATATCTTGATACTAATGAGGAGATTATGAAGAAACATGGTGAGAATGTGATGCAACGGATAATAAAGAAAAGAAAGTAAAGAGAGGTTTTTTTCAGACTTCAAATATTCCTAGGAATATCGACTATGAACAACGATAATTACTTAGACTTCGGTTTCCCGATTTTAAATAATAATCGATTAAACTTGAACAAGTTTAAGAAATTAATTCTTATTAATCAAATTCAACTGCTTAAAACAATATATGGAGGACTCTTTTATAGACTTGGGGAAAAACCCTAACTTGCTAGTCAAGAAAGGATGAAAAAAAACCCTAAACCGACTCAAACCCTAATTTGCTATTTTTGGCAAATTTTGGTCGACCAAAAATAATGAAAATACTCATAAAATAAAATTATTTTCCGCAAACGGCGACCCAAACGGACTCCTAAAGAAGAAGTTATTAACAAAATAAAAACTTTCCTAAAATAGCAAAAACGCCTGTTTGAATCCCTAAACGATGGAATTTGGCTAAAATCTGAAGACCATGAGACGAAATCGTGTCATGTCTTGATCGTTGGCCCGTTTCCAATCAAACCCCTCTTGAGCTAAATTAAAATACTCGGGTCTTTAGCCTCCAAATAGGCTATAACCTGCTCATCTGCATCAGAATGTTAGGAAGGCTGAAGTTGCGAAGTTACTAGCGACTGCTCAATGGGATCGTGTGATACAAGCTCAGGAAGATTATGAGAAGGATGTTGCTACCAAGGAAAATGCTGGTACTGTGATTAAGGATAAGTTGGATGATAACAAAGTATTGGATATTCCTGAATCATCAAATGCTGGAAGGCAAGTGTTAGAAGACGCTAAACTAGCACAAGCAATGCAAGCTAGTTTGGATGTCCGAGCTGTTGGGAATAAAAATAGTAATGTGAATTTTGGACTTTTAGGAAAATCCACTTTCTAGTTAGCATAGCTAAGGCAAATCTACTTTCTAGTTAGCATAGCTAGGCAAATCCGCTTTCTCGTTAGCATAGCTAGGTAAATTCGCTTTCTGTTTAGCATAGCTAAGGCAAATCCTCTTTCTAGTTAACATAGCTAGGCAAATCCGCTTTCTCGTTAGCATAGCTAGGCAAATCCGCTTTCTGGTTAGCATAGCTAAGGCAAATCCGTTTTCGTTAGCATAACTAGGAAAATCCTCTTTCTGGTTAGCATAGCTAAGGAAAATCTTCTTTCTAGTTAGCATAACTAGGCAAATCCGCTTTCTAGTTAGCATAGCTAGGCAAATCTGCATTTTCGTTAGCCAAATTCGCTTTCTCGTTAGCATGGCTAGGCAAACTTGTTTTCTAGTTAGTATGCCTATGCAAACTTGCTTTCTAGTTAGCATGGCTAGGCAAAAGTATCCTCTCCCTATATATGTCTTAATAATATCTTCACATAGTTGGAAAAGGAAGGTAAGGGACATTCATTGACTGCACCTTGGATAAAATGGCTATTTTGCCCATCGCTCAAAAGTTGATGAATATGACTTTTCACTTTAATTATAAAATTAGCGTTTTGCTCACGATGTGTAAACTTAATATTTTACCCTTGAGTGACCGTTTTTCCCTTGTGTGTAAAATTACTATTTTACCCCTTTATCAAAAATGCGGGTGTTACATAAATGATACATGTATTTGAAATAGGCCATTTAGCTCGAATTGCAGGTAGAAACTACTTCAAAACATCTTTGTTCACGTGATCAATCGGTTTAGTTTCAAGTGTACCGGCCTTTCTTTTTTTGATGTTTCGTTCTGCCGAATTTTGATATACCATTGGCCAAATACCGATTTTCCCATCAAAATATTCATTCCCCAACGAATCAAACCAAGGATGTGCAACTGCATCTATAAGCATAATCTTAGGAATGTATCTCTTGCTTTGACATGCACGGTGAGGTTTGGGTTCATCGTGAAAAAGATAATACTTCTGCGACGTTTTTGTCATGTAAAACCACTTTTCGACGATATGTACATGAACGAACATATCCTTAAACATTGGTTCAAATTTAAAAGTACTTGTATCAAGCATTCTTATATAGTAATCTAACTTTTTTTAGTTTGTCGTCGTCTTTCAAACCTGGCCTTATTGTATTTGTGTGTGGCTTAACCTTGCCTTCTTTGAGCCTTCTATGCAATGTTGATTTTTCCATCTTTATCGATGCCGCTAATGATCGAATATTAGTACGACGACGGTATGGAATTGCTAGTACCCTGTTTCTATCAATTTCGATACGTTTGCGACCAACTCCTGTTTGTTTCCTAGAAGATACGTCAACAACCGTATTTAAACTTTGATTTTCTTTGGATTGTCTCCAAATACGTTCGACAGTTGAAATTCACGTCTTGAAAATTCTAACAACTTTTGGTATGGACCCTCTTTTTACTTTTCCATTTTGTATCTCTTTAAACAAAAAATGGTACACAACTAAACGTTTCTCATTCTTTAGTTCTATGGTTTTTCTTTCTATTGTGGTAGAAATCATCATCTCTTCATCATTAAAAATGATACCTTCATCATTAGAAATCTCTCTATCACTAGAAACTATGTCTTTATCATCATGATATGAAAGAATAAAGTAAGGTTGAATGTTTTCTTCTCCATCAGAATCATGGTATGAAAGATTAGTGTAAGGTTCAATGATTTCTCCTGTAGAATCCATGTTAATGGGGAGAATGGAAAATAAATTGAGAATTGAAAGGGATCACAAAGCGTTTTTAATGAATGTGAAAGTATAGAAGGGAAACAATTTGAGATTAAAAATATTCAAATTTTGGTTTTGTACAAGTATTTGAACTGAAAATATGGCCATCATATTTGGAGGGAATTTTTGAATATTTTTAAGATTGAAATAAGTGTAGTTTATCTTCTCTAACATAAATCACATTGAAAGCAAAATCAAAAAACAAAAAAACTATGGCCAGCAAAAGATTGAAATCAGTGTACAAGGTTTAATGTATATATGCAGTATATAGAAACCCATCAAAAGTAAACCTCTAAATTAGTTGTCCTATTTTTTGGAGCTAAAAAGACTTTTTTCAAATCGACAAAATAACATTAGAATACGGAGAATATTAATCTGTATATTTGGTATTGTACTTTATAGTCGAATATAACTACTCTTAAGACGTGTAGATATTAAGAGTACATAACAAAATTCTCATAGCCATATTTAACATGGAAAATATTTGGTAATAACCGAGAAAATCTTAATAGCCATATTTAACTAAATCTAAAAACGTGTAGAGAATTCTAACAGCCATATTTTAGGAGGGAATAATTGGTTTATCCCCAGATGAATAAGGATTTCCTTAAAATTAACGAGATTATAGATTCACATTAAAGACTAGGCACTAAAAATTAGGATCAATTGGAAGTGTAATTAAGGGTATTTCCGGAAAAAATTAGTATCTCTCTTCTTTCTTAATCTGCTTGAAAAATCCTTCCCCTTCATCTAAAACGGGACGAAGGGAGTATTATCCAAAAGCATGGAAAAATCTATGTAAATCCATGTACAAAGGGGGATTAAGTTTCAGGGATGCTCATAAAGTTAATTTGGCTATGTTAGCAAAAGTGGCTTGGAGACTGCTTGATGAACCTAATTCTTTATGGGCTTATATTTTAAAATCTAAGTATTTTGGGAAGAAATCTTCCTTAAAGGTCAAAACCTTTTCTACTAGTTCTTGGATTTGGAAACGTATAAATAAAGGGCTAAAAATAGTAGACCAAAACAACACATGGGAAGTGGAGATGGAAAGTCTATTAACATTTGGGACGATAGGTTGATTCCCAACTTGAATGCAAAATTATAGTAGTTTCCTAATCTCTCAAACACCAATCTAACACTTGTGGTTGATAGTTCCAGTCAATGATACATGGAATGTTATTCTTATTATATCTATGTTTCCTGAAATTTTCTCTAGGGATTTTGCTAATATCAACTTGTTTACTAATTCTGAAAATAATCAAAAACAGAACAAACTCATATGGCTTTACTACTTCTGGAGAATTTACAACTAAATTCTCTTTATGACAAGTTAAACTACATGAGTCTAGACACAGTGAATTTAAACTTGAATAGTAGCTTCTGGAAAAGTTTATAGAAATCAATA
This sequence comes from Papaver californicum, assembly GCA_023531435.1. Classification (NCBI taxonomy): domain Eukaryota; kingdom Viridiplantae; phylum Streptophyta; class Magnoliopsida; order Ranunculales; family Papaveraceae; genus Papaver; species Papaver californicum. The sequence continues at coordinate 3,047,613 of JAJJMC010011034.1, read as the reverse complement.
ACCCAAACACTCCAATTCATCCCTCACTCCACGTTCAGAATTGCGCACACCTCCCCTCCCATTGGATGGTCGACGAAACCCCGACCTCTGATTGGCTGAAAAACGGTTTGTCTGCCTTATATTTTGTGGCCGTTGAAATTTTATTGAATCAGTTCGATCTATTGCTCCACGTTGAAAGTAGCATTCACCCTCCCTTTGTGGTGGTTGGTCGACGAAACTCTTGCTCCTGATTGGTTGAGATTTTATAAAAAAAATCTTACACCACGTTTACATGGTTTTCACAAAATCCAGACCGTCGGATCTACATTGTCTGGACTACTTAAAATAGATTTTTAGGGTCGACAAATATGTAAAGAAAAATTAAAAATAGATCGAGTTATTTTTTTTGGACGATGGATTTGTTCTTCAGGTAGTTTTGGTGATTTTTACGAAAATAATCTTATTAAGGTTCGTTTAGTTACGATAACAGTCCTTTTACGGAAATAATATTTAGGATCTTAGTCTTAAAACATATTTTTATTTATGTTCGCTGTATTTTAGTTAGCGAATCTAGGAATTATTGGAAGGTCTGTTTATAAATATTAATATTGAGATTGAGACTGGGGAAAGTTCCACGCAGTATCTAAAAATTGCTAGAAGAATTGTTCATCTATCTATATTTAGATCGGTGTTATGGAAGGTTTGGTGTATTTCTAGAAACAAGTCCTGAAGTGGTTGATTCATTGACTAATAATGCCAAATTTAGAGGAAGAATCCAAGGAGAAATTACTTGGTTACCAAACTATGTAGGTGTATATAAACAATGCAGGGCTATTAAATTTGCACCTTTCAGTACAATCACATATATAATACTAAAACTATTAAACTCGTACGTTCAATGGGTGAGAAGGGAAATCGGAAGACAATAGATGTCCATGAACAAGATTTATAGGCCTAACCAAGTTACCAATGTATTACCAATTGTTTTTTTATGCTTC
>JAJJMC010011034.1:3024385-3039072 GCA_023531435.1 Papaver californicum | reverse complement strand
TCGTTAGCATTAAAAGCCAAAATGCAAGGCTATTACTGGATTTCTATGCTAACGACCGTCTTCCGCTGTGATTTCCTGCATCTCCATAATGTATTTCTTTAAGAATTCGCAATCCTTCTTTTTGAGATAAACATCGAAATAACGGTCCAAGGAAAGAATTTCGATAAAGGATTCCATCTCGAAGTTGGTAACTGTTTGACTTGAGTTGAATTTTCCTTGCTTCTTTAGAATCTGTTGGTAACACTTTATTTTGTAAATATTGCCTTGCATTTTGGCTTTTAATGCTAAAAGATTCGGAAAAAATGGTTCGAAGGTGCGAAGAGTGTCAACGATTTGGTAAGAAAATCAAAGCACCAGCTACAGAATTAAATTCAATACTTAGTCCATGGCCATTTGCAAAATGGGGAGTTGATATAGTTGGACCATTAGTTGAAGGAACAAAGAAAAGAAAATATTTAATTGTGGCTACCGATTATTTCACCAAGTGGGTAGAAGCGAAAGCATTAGCACGAATCAGAGACACTGATGTTTTTACATTTCTATTCGAGAATATCATTTGTAGGTTTGGGATTCCCGCGGCAATAGTTTCTGATAATGGAAGACAATTCCAAGGAAAGAATATCGATATGTTATTTGAAACATATAATATTCAAAAGCATAAATCTACACCTTTCTACCCCCAAAGCAATGGGCAAGCAGAATCCTCAAATAAAACAATCGCAACAAACTTGAAGAAAACATTGGACGGACAGTTACATAATACATTATGGGCATATAGAACCACAAGAAAAATTTCAACTGGAGAATCACCTTATCTTCTCACTTATGGAACGGAAGCAGTAATACCAACAGAGGTTATTTTACCTACAACCAGAACAGAAGCATGGGAGAAAAATCTTAATTCAGATCTTATGTTACAAAAATTGGATGACTTGGAAGAAAAAAGAGAGGTAGCACTCCAAAAGATGGAAAATTATCAAAGGGGATTAGCTCGAGAATACCATAAACGTGTAAAATCACGAAACTTTGTCCAAGGCCAATATGTCCTACGACAAATAACGGAATACCAAAGAGATAAAAATGCAGGAAAATTTGCACCAACATGGGATGGTCCATACATAATTCAAGCGTCAGCAGGACAAGGATCGTACTATCTCCAGAATATGCAAGGATAAGTTTTACAGCATCCATGGAATGCACAATACTTAAAGCTTTACTATCCGTGAATAACAACGCGATGTTAACACAAAAGGCAGGTACATAGCCAATTAATTCAGTAATTACTTTTATAATTTAATCACTCCAGGAACATCGTATCTTGGAAAATACTGTAATTATTAATCAGAATTCCATTAATCTCGGAATATCATATATTTTGAATCCAAGAACATCATATCTTGGAAAACACAATGATCATTGATCAAAATTCCATTAATCCCGGAATTTCATAATACTTTGAGCGCTCAAAATTACTCCAGGAACATCATATTCTGGATTGCGTTGCGATTGACGACACAATCATATACAAAAGGTAAACATCCTTAAAGAATTTCACTAACAACGAAATTCTTATAAAGAAGGAGTTCCTTATTATTGGTTTATCAATTTTCAGAGTACAGTTCGGGACCAATCCTGTATCTTACCCCTGGCTCGGGTTTGTTTCGTATGTGTGGGATCTCGAACAACATGATTTGAGGTAAAAAGTACTTCAATTCATGGTACTCGGAAAGTTATATGATAGCCAAAAAGATTACTTAATCAAATTCTCTTGTGCAGGGAACAACTTTGGAAAAATGTATCAAAAGGTTACAAAAGAAAATTCCTACAAGAACAGACAGAGTACAAGTTGGTGAAGCAAACAACAGATGAAATTATAAAGAACATAATCAAGCATCGGGAAGATTGGGTCGCGATGGTGGAGGGGGAACTACAGGCACAGAAGCACGTTTACTGAGCACTGAAGGATCGGATTGTGCACGATCTAAAGCAGTGTTGAAGGATTTCGTAATTTTTGCTTTAGCATCCTGCCGAACCCAATGAACAAAGTCGCGCCCAAAGTTGACTTCTTTTTGAAGCTCTTCGATCGTTTGTTGATCTTTTTCTATTTGAGCAACAAAGCTTGATTTTTGATCTTTTTCTTCATTCAATTCTGTAGTCAATGATACAATTTCTTGTTCACGAGCTGCAATCTTGGAAAGCTCAACAGACAATTGAGCTTGTAAACTCCGAACTTTTGTTGCACCAAGAGACACCTTGTTTTCAGAAGTCCTTAACTCTTCAGTGATGTTTTTCACTGTATCATTCATTGTGTAGAGTTCAATTTCTGCTTGAGTTGCTCGATCTCTAACTTCATTAAGTTTTCTCTCCAATTCTGAAAATACAAGAAAATATTAGATAAATTTTATGGTATAATAAACCAAAAGATCAGGTATACCAAAAAAGTACCTCTAATAACAGATTTAAACTATATTTCTTTCGAGTAAGCAATTTTACAACTTCTTGGTATTTTGACTCAGCTTTATTACGCCTCCAAGTGGCTAAATCAAAACTATCGTTCAATTGAGTTAGTTTTTCTCTAACCACATTCATCTCTTTGTAGATTTCCTTTGCATGATTATTCAATTGTACCATTCTACGATCGTACCTAAATAGGGTTTCCGAGTTTTCCACTGGACCTAGGATAAAATTTAAATTCTTCATATAGATTAAGAAAATAGAATAATAAGTAAAGAGGAGTGAAAAATAAACCTTGATTTTGATTCTGAAGAACTTCGATAGTTTGAAGTTGTTCTTGTTGTTGCTGATGTTGTTGTTGAAGCTGTTGGAATTGTTGAAGTTGTTGTTGGAGAAGATTATTTTGCTGTTTCAACTCATCATTCGCTTGTTGTAGTGAATCATTTCTTCCCTTCATTTTTACTGACTCGTTCTTAAACAGTAACCCCAACATGGTGGCTCGAGCCTTATAAAATTTATAACCGCTAAATAAGCAATCATTACCATACTGGAGTTGAGCTAAAGCTTGCTGTGGAAGTGAATATGATGAACTCTCAGCAGCAGCTAAAACTTCAGTAAAGGAAGAAGGAGGATTCACAGGAAATGTTTGCTCAAGAATATCGTTCTTAGACCACGCATCCTGAGCTTCATCTATGGGGATCGCACCAAGAGAATCACGGAATCGAGACATGAAACAAGAATAAGACTTAACAATGTCAGGATTGGATGAAATATTTAGAAGCCCCCGAGAAAGAAACCACTTGTAAGCCTCTTCTTCATCACCGATTAAATTAAGACCTTCATCAGTTCTGACACTGGCAATTTGGTCAGAAAGAGATTGCAGAATGACAGGATCGGCACTTGGTGTTTCAGCATCGACCGCAACAGCAACATGAGAAGATCGAACCAAAGTCTCAGTAGGTACGATCGGTTCTGAAGAAACTCCAGTAGTACCCTCGACTTCGGTAGGGATCGAAACATTAGGAGCGATCGTACCAGAAGAAGGAAAAGTTTCTTTTTCAGAACGATCAATATCATTCGATTCTTCAACAATAGTGACATTGGTTCCAACATTCACATTTTCTACGTCACCGGTCGGATTTACACCAGCATTATTCTTTTCCAACGAATTTTCTTCGTCAACATGAGTTACTTCATTCACTACATCAACAAATATCTTCATCAATAACAACATCGTCTCCCTCTTCTTGAGGAAAACCAGAAAAAACTCCTAACGTACCATTATCAGGTACGGGAGTATCAAGCATAAAATCAAAAGGCAATGGAGAAATAATATTATAAAAATCGGTTGAAGTACCAGAAGGAGGTGCAACAATAGGATCGAACTGATCTGATACCCCAGTTTCAGCTGGGATCGAAGAAACGGGAATAACATCAATAGGATCGGACTGATCCAATGGTAAAGCAATAACAGAACTTCCTTCTCCACTGTTTAAATTTGAAGTTATCCCTCCTATAACCTCAGTGGAAAGCACAAGAGTTCTGGACTTTTTCTGCTTTTTCTCTGCTGCAAGGATCAATTTCCGTTTTCCTTTACCTTCAACTATGGCTCGACCCTTTGTCTACCCTCGATAATTTGAACACCGCGATCAGATGAAGGAAGAGGAACTCCGATATCCAAAGAAGGATCGTCCTGAAACCAAAAAGGTTCAAACATTATAAGAAGATACTAAAGATCGATACAATATATCTAAAAGAATGGAATTTGAAATGAAAAATTCGAACCTTGTATTCAAATCTATAATCATCAAAGTTTAATCTCCATGGACAATAACTCGGGAAACAGTTTCGAAGATGTTGAATTTCATTATGGGGGATGTCACCATATACCCAAGGACCTTCAATCAAAATAGGGGTACGATACCATCTGTAATCGTGTTCCCGACGGATTCTTTCATTTGAAGGAAAATCGACTTTGGTATATGGAGCTATCTTAATTCTAGGGTCGTCAACCTCTCGAAGTAAGGGAAATCCTTGGGAGCATTTGCGAACTGGACTAACACTCCATTTTACAAAAATTTTAATAGTAATACCATCACCATAAGTATTCTGGAAATTCTCAGGTGTATAGTAAGCACGCTCAAAAGGATCGGGAGTATAGCAGGTAAGACGGGTGCGACCCTCACTGCGAAGAATACATTCATCGAGAATTCGCCACCAATTACCATTATATTGTGTGATGGATCGAGGTTGAGTATGAGGAGCTCTATTGCGAGTAGCAAGAACTATAAATTGGAAATGATTTTTTGTGTCATACAAAGGGAGACGAAGACCAGCTTCTAAGGCACCAGCAGAAATTAACAATCTATGATGGCTATAATGAAAATTTCTCATAGAATCATATGTCAACATGTCGGAAGTATCATCAAAGAAAGAAACCTTAAATCCTTGAAGATTATGTGTCCTCTTAAATTCTTCGATGTCCATAGATCGAAAACTATAAGAAGACAACGCCCGTTTACTTTTAGGGGCAGGATTAGGAATGTCAGGGGTAGAATTACGTACGGTGCGGGGTGCAGCAGGGGTAGGAATACCAGGAGATGAATCACGACGAGAGACGGCGTATCTCGAAGCAGTAGACCTACTTGATCTTCTGCTCTCACTTTGGTCACCAGAAGCATTAGACTTTCTATGAGGCATGATGTAAAATCTGAAGGAAAAGAAGCATAAGAGAGAGAAATTTAGCATAAAAAGAAATTATCTAGAAATCAATTATAACCATCATTTCAATCATGAAAAGAGAACATAAGTCAAGAAAAAATTACTTACATGAAGAAAAGAAGTGAACAAAAGTCAGATCAAAGTAAAGAAGGAATCAACTGATAAGAAAAGAACTCCTGAGTAGTGGGGGAATTTGAAAAGTTTAAGGAAGAAAAAGTGCAATAACTATGACAAAACAGTAAAAAGTTGCAGGGTATTTAAAGGAGAGAACTAATACCGCCATAAAATGGATAAAGATTTGATTCTATCGAAAAAAGTGTAACTGACACAATCATATGTATAGAAACAATAAATGCAGAGCCGGAAAAATCAGTAACGTGCTAATGCAATTAATACCAGCGGAAAACTCGGATAACGTGCGAGAAAAAGACTGAAAAAAGTTAAGTTCTTCTCCATTTTTTAAAATCTTGGATCAACCGCTAGATGATTTTGTAAAAAAGAGAAGAAGGGGGCAAATCGTTAGTAAATAAAAGAAGCATGACACGTGGAAGAAGATCGAGATAGGAAGCAACTAAATTAAAAAGAGCGAGAACCACACAATCAATATTAAAAATATCAAATATCGAAAAGGCATAAAGCATCTGAGCAATGGATTGCATGAACGACACATATGATCGAGAAAGTTGAAGTACATCGAATAAAACAAACAGCATTAAATGATGGAAGATCGAAAAAATAAGAATAATGATTACTTTTTTATCTTGATAATTGAGAAAGTAAAGGTAATAATTACTCCAGTTATTTTAATGATCGAGATGATAGAAGTCTAAAAAGATAGGAAGACACGTGTCGAATATATAAGACATCGAACCAAGAAGCAATTAAAAGTGATCTGTCACCTAGTGATCGCACCAGATAAAAAAGAAAATACAAGAACGATGGGCACATCGAAATAAAATGGATCGAACCAAGGAAAAGGCAATCCAAGAAAGACGATAAGACTGGATAAAATGACACGAGAGCATCGACCCAAAGTAGAATCGATCTAGAACGATGACCAAACTGGAGAAAATGACACGTTGCACAAAGTGGGACCCAGTAAATAAATCTATAAATAGAAGAAGCCAAACAACAAAGAAGGGGTCGGGAAAAAATAGGAAGAAAAACCTCAGAAAGTAAGAGAAGATATTTTTAGGTATGAATCTAGGAGAAGTAACTATATTATGGAAGGATTATTTGTACTTAATTAATTAATTTGTAAAAATGATAGCTCAAAGATGTTAAATTTGAGTAATCATATATATCGTATAGAAAAGATTTTATGTTTGGCACAGAGATGATTTTATAAAATCTATACAATGATGTTTGGGTGTTACTCGATTTCAACTTTAAATTGATATGTGAGAATATGATTGGTTGTTTAGTCGAAAAGATTTTTTGGCTTAAACACCATGCATGTAATTTTCGTTGATACTTATTAGGAATCCTGACTTCCAGTTTTTGGTAATTTCTTCAGGTATATCTATTCTTTTGCCGGGTTGTTGTATCGGTTCTTCATAGCAATCATCTGTGGTCCTGTGGACAGAGAGATCAATGAACTCCACTACCATTTTCTTGCCAAGTAGGAGATAACGAAGGTTCAGTATCTCCGACCACAAGAAACCTTATTGACTTCTCAAAAACATGGTAGAGTCCACCAGTTTTTTACGAAGGCCCCATTGGTGGAGAAGACTGCCAATTTTTAGAGTTTCTTTTGATCATTTTTTTAAGCTTATTGTCAGTAACAATAAGCGACTAATCACACTACCATTTCGAATTGCAAAAATGGGGACAAAACAGTTGTATTGTTATGATGTGAAAATAATATTATTGATGTTGGGAACAACTATCATATCAATGTAAATATGCTTCAACTTGATGTTGATTTGGACTGATGTTCAGCATTTTTGCTTTTTATAAATTACGAAACTTAATTTATTTATGCTCCGTCATAAGGGTGCAATCGCGCCATAAGGGTGCAATTGCGATTCGGTAGATTCGTAAAAGCAGCGGTGTTCTTCTTCCTTTAGATTTTTGATTTTGACATGTTTAATTTGTTTTATAACAAAGTTTCATGGTTCAAATTGGGTCATTAATGAATATGAGTCTGTAGCATAATGGTAGTGCATCTGTCATCAAGTCAGAAGATTGTATGTTCGATTCACACCAGATTCAGTCATCTATAGTAACCGTATTAAAATTTTAATCACTAACTTATAATCAGTAATATAAGTACCAGCGTACCATAATGTTTGCACATAGAATTGTATGAATAATTGAATTGTGCTACACCACGCATTGATGCCAAACCACCTATATTAACAAATGTTAAGTTCTTTTATAGATGAGGAGGAGCAATATTTTCTAAGTTTGTGGTGATAGGATCACTAATCATACAACATGGTTTATGTGATGTTTTGTTTATGTACACTAAACATAGATCGATAGGTGAGCTAAGTACTCATGTCTTCTTATTTCAGAGGTAAAATATCACATAAACTAAATCTTATGATTAATGACCCTATCATCACAAACCCAAACAATTATGATATTTACAGGGATATGATAAAGATATATATAGTGTCAAGATGGTTGGCCAAGTGTAAGGAGCTTTGCTAGGAGATTGAAAAGGCAGGACTCAAGTTGGATAAACAGGTGAAGTCTCTAATGCTTCAACAGATAAAAGATGTTAGGTTAGTTAAGGACTCTTCGTGTGAGTACTAAAAATCTAATCTAACACGTGGCAACAACGATAGTGGCTCAGCCTCTAAATGATGGTCCTTAGTACAAAAGAAGCAATACTAAGTGATATGTCTACAACACCAACTCACATTAGCACAACCCACCAACATCATTTCTTCCCGCAACGTCCCAGCATCCATGCCAACTTAAGATTTGAACCCAACTTTGTAAAGCATGCACCACAAATTCACAGCAACAATCTCAAGCTATTTTGAATGGAGTCATTCCCGCTCCAATCAAGTTTGAATGACACCAAATTCACATTTCATTCCCGCACAGTAATTGGTCCGCAAGCTCCATAACATGGAGCTTATCATTTCCCGAAGCCAAGTTAGCTCAAGTCCGCACCACTTTCAAGTCCAGAGCGCACCATTCCTGCAGCTTAGTTCCGCACCAAATGAAGAGAGCATGATCTTTCCCGCTCAAAGAAAAGATTCAAACCATCCAATCACATCGTCCGTAAGTGGTGAAGTTTGAATAGTTTTATTTCCGCCACTGTTTGAAGTGCCATTTCCGGCAGCAAGACTTCAGATTTCATGGTCCACAACCAAGTCCGCACCAACTCATGTCCGCACCAATCTTTCCCGCAACCAAGTCCGCACCAACTCATGTCCACCAATTTTTGCCCGCACCAACATTTGTCCACACCAAAATTGGATTGAATCCATTTGAAGATAAGATTAATAGGGACACGTGGCGGACTCCATCGCCACATGGCGAAGTGTGGCGAGACTTAATCAACACATGGCAAAATAAGGGAAAACTACATCAACAAGTGGCAAAATGGTGGATGAAACATTTAGCTTACTAATGCTTGAAGATAAGGATAAGGGGCATTTTTAGTAAATGTCATTTTCTTCTATCCCTTTAAATACAAAATTAATGTGTTAAGAGAAGGACTTTTGGGGGGCAATTCATTTTCTTCTGTTTCATTTCTACTGTAACCAAAAGAGATCAATAAGAACTTCCAACTTTCATTACCCGTGGATGTAGGTAAATCATTGCCGAATCACGTTAAATCTTGTGTTGATTTTACTTTAGTTTTGATTTCACTTCTATCCTAATATTTGTTCTCTGTATTACAATTTCTCAGTATCATTTGCACCTCGAAATATCATTTCTAAACAACTTAAGTTTTTGGTTGTGGTGATCATGAAAATGGTAATCACACAACGAGTTTCAAGTAGAACCAAAATTTGTAATCCTTAAATGTATTTGTTAGACATTGTTAAAATGATTTTTTTTCTTGCTTTTACAATTGAGAAATGGTTGCAGGAAAAATCTCAACACGATGAACGACAATGCGCAGTTTTTTGTTGGGGCTAGGAGCTCTGCCAGAGGATTTGTCTTGCACGTGTTGAGACTTTGATGATAGAGTGAATCCACATACCCGCTGTTTCCGTTCAAAACCAGTACTGCATAGTTTTGGTGCCACATTTCGGAAAAGTCCATGAATTTGTTCCACCTTTTATGACAAATTTCAATATCCATAAAGAAATATCGATGAAAAATAAGAACTACAATACATCCCAATCAAATATGGATTCGTATTTTTAAGTATTGATGATGACGATTTCTGGTTTAAGATCTTATGCCAAATTCCTAATATGATACAGATTCTTACCATCTCTATTAAATCTTGTTTGAGAAATAAATCTACCCCATATAAAAACTTACCATTCCTATTTATATACAGAAACCTATTTGAAGTTTAAATGATGATGCCAAATTTAGGCAACAAAAATATGTTACCAGTCAACTGTTTCTCTAATAATTTATTTTTTTCTTCTTTTCTTTGATTTTTTGTTAAAATTATACCACTGATGTTTATATTACAGATGTAATTTGAGATTTTGCCGTCGAATCTGATGGAGAAGTGTACCAGGTAAAACCTAGTCATCATGTCTCTCACATTGTTCAACTCTTTTTCTCTATTTTATTTTAGATTTCTTTTGTTTTCTCCTGTATATTCGTATTTAGTTACTCAGTTCGAAACAAACAGTAATAGTTTTTTTTTTCTCTATTTTATAATTGTGATGGGTTTTTGAGTGTAGTCTGATCCATAACTTCAGAATTCTACTAGTGGGAGTTTAATTAGAATGTGGTAGGTAAAATCAGTAATTCTTTTTATCATATATTCTCTTAATTCCAGTGTATTCTTATTTCAATCGTCACATTATTTTGTTTGTTTTGGATTATTTATTTATTTTTCCAATGTGGTTGTAATTTTTAGTATTATTAACTTTTAGGTCACATGTATGGATCAAGAATTCTACAAAAATATGCTTTTGATGGTAATTTCAGAAATTTGTTCCCTCCAAAAAGATCTTCGGCATGTAGTGGTATCTATATGTGTAACTCTGCAGTAGACAATATTGCCATATATGAATCTTTCTCCACCACCTCAATGCTCTTTTAGATGTTTTTTTTATTTTTAAACCTAAATTGCCGTGATAAGTTTTTTTAATGAATTGAACTCAACTATTTTTCTAATTTTCCTTTTTATTTCTCTCACTGGTGATATAGACTCACCGGAGGATGTTCAAGACCCACTCAACTTACCAACTCTATCACAATTCAATAACAATGCTACAGCCTATTGAGGTAAAATCTTGCAAAAATGAGTAAATATGATGCTAAACGGATGTTTAAGGAGCATATTTTTCTTTTATTTAAACGGATATTTAAGGAGTGCATTCTTCTTTTATTTACAAGAAAAAAATTGACATGATGGCTCATATATGTTTTGTTTCTGCTTATCATTATCTTTGTATTCAGTTTTCTATATGTAAGTCACAAATGAAACTGGTGCATTATGCTTAGCAAAGCCAAAGAATAAGCTTGAAAAAGAATAGGAAGATATTGCATGACGATTGCAGCTGGAGAAAAGATTACGGGTAAACCTCCTTGATAAGAAGATGATGTATATTAGTTATTTGTAATTTTTTTATAAACGATCTGAATTTAAAGATCCACTTAGGAAATTTCAATCTGTGTGTATGCATAAACATAAATATTGTGTTATCCAGTTGCTGTGATGGACCAGATAGTTATTATCTGTGTGGGTAAGAAAACAATAATTATTTTTGTTAAATGTGTGTTTTTATCATATAAATAATAAATTAATAAAATCCAAAGGTTGTGTGATCATCTTGCAATCCAGGTGCCAAGTGAGGAGGCTAAGTTAGCTTAGGTTTCAAAACTTCGAAAAACATCAGGCATGAGCACAGAGCTGGAAGGTTCTAAATCAACACATTGACTGAGCGCAATAAGAGTTTGTTTCTTCAAATTTATCTGAAAACATCTATTAAGTAAAAATCATCTGTAAAATCATCTTTAGGTTGCAGAATTACCGATTTGGAAGAGTTTCGTAAGGAACATTCATGTTTGGAGGTGCGGTTTTGCATTGTTGGCTTTCTTAATATTTGAGATTTGAATCTATTAAGTACTTAACCATTATCATGTTTATCTCTTCTTCGATGTTCCAAGCATTTATTAATTTTTTTCCCAACCCTGTCTAAAAATAGTTTTATTTACTGTATATTATGCGGACTTGCAGTAGTTGGCGCTTTGGTGTGTATTAATTAGTCTACCACCCAGAATATCCCTAAATTGCAGAGTAGAATCCTTACAGAATATTTAATTTACTTGATTGTGTGTAAATACTTAAATGTATAGCACTGGAATATGCTAGCTTGCATTTCTTGCTATAGTTGATAAAATATGTAATTTATTTTTCGTGCTTTCTTGAGCCTCAGATGAAACTTATATAATTGTTGGGTTGATTTGATGGTAATATTTTTTGTTTTTAAAATATGGATGATTGTGAAAAGAAAATTTCGGATAAAGATAGTTCATTTCATTAAGGGGGCCATTTTATTCAGCAATGTTAAATCTTTCGTGTACTGTTGTATTTATAATATTAGCTTGTTATTCCTTCGCAAGAGCTATATACACAAGAAGCTTAATCAATTGAACTGTTATCCTGAATGCCAGTTGCACGATCCTGTCCTTCGGTGTTCGTACAAATATCAAGTCACTACACCATATCAAATGTAAGCACTTTGTGAACACTAATGATTTTCAGGATCATATTCGAAGAGGGTATCTTCATTTATGAAAGTCTATCTACACATAATTTTTTTAACTATAATTGTACTTTGGAAGAAATATACCTACTGAACAAAAACAGAAAGACAACACATGTCAACACTATTTTATAATAAACATTATAAATGGTGATTTCGATTACCTAGAGCCCGATGTAAAAAAATATACATAAAATTTGTGCAAGGTTTAAGCATGGGTGAATAATAAAGCGTTGAAAAAATATATTTCCTAGCAAAAAAAAAATTCATACACCCTGTCACCGTTGATCGAGCTAGATGAAAATGATAATGAAGTGGAGGAGAGTATAAAGAGACATCATGACATGCCAACGTTGGTCAAGATGGATGAAGATGGCAATGAAGTATTTGTTTATGAATAAATATTATATAGATAGATGAAAGTATTTCATTTTTAAACTAATTATTTTTGAAATTATTATTATTCTCCGATATTTTAGTGTCAAATGTTATATTACAAAAAACTAAGTGGAGGCAAGTTTTAATTACATGGATTTCATTGCAATTATTAATCTATTGAATGGTAATTTTATCTCAGTTACACGTTGCAATTGCTAATTGGATCCCTCTTGGGACGGGTACAGGGCGAAGCCTCACGTCAGTGAATTGGGACCTACGGTAAAACCTATACACTCTGAGTAGTATTTTAGCTTGCTCTTTGTTTCTCATGTTGATTTAGACAAGACCCGGACAATTTACAAAAAAATAGGTGTTTCGTAATTCTCATACCTTTGTGGTTCAATATGAATGGTGCCTTGATAAATATGTTGGTGGTTAATCATCCAGCTTAACTACAGTTCGAACAAAATTTTGGCAATAACAATATAAAAGTATCTAGTTGATGCTTTTAGTTACCATTATCAAATTGATAATTCCCACAAGACCCGATGCATAGCACCATCTAAGAAAGATCTAATCAACAAAGAAAGGGAAGATAATATAAAGAGTGACGGTGATATGCCACCGTTGATCATGTTGAATGAACATGATAATGAAGTGGACGGGGAGTATAGAAAGGGATCCTGTTATGACACCGTTGGTCGGGATGGATAAAGATGCCACCGTTAAACTCTTTACTTTTGAAACATATTATTATTCTTCGACAAATTAATGTCAAACTTTATATAACCAAAAACTAAGTCGTGAAAATTATTAATTACACAAGTTTCATTGCAATTGTTTATTTATTGAATGACAATTTTGAAATTGCCAATTGGAGCCTCCCTTGGGATGGGTGCGAGGAAAAGCTCTGTTTCAGTATGCAGGTACCAACGTTAAAAACATGTGCACTCTGAGTAGTATTCAAGCGTGTTTTTTTTCCTCACATCAATTTGGACCAGACCCAGACAATTTACAATAAATTATATGTTTTGTAATTTTCATGCCTTAGTAGTTCGGTATGAATGATGTCTTGATGAATAAGCAGGTGATTGATAATCTAACGACGTTTGAAAATATTTTCCAGCTTGACTACAGTTCGAACAAAATTTTGAACATAACAATATATAAAAATTTGGATTATCAAAGGGTATCTAAATTTTAATGCTTTTAGTTGTCATTGTCAAGGGTGTACGGAGTAGACAATGCATCTAGAATTGGTATTCCATTAGGGTTTAAGCATTTTTAAATTCTTTGGTAAATAATTTAAAATTTCATTCATAGTTTCGCGATATCCAAATATTTTTAAACTATGCATATACCATAGTTGAATTAGCAAAGGGTATCAAATTTTCTTACTCATTAAAAATAATCATACTAATCAAGAATTTTTTGAAGATGTCCTGATGCATCTTGACGACGGGGCGGGGTAAAGCCCGCCACACCAAATCAAAAATTCCCATAAGACCCGGTGCATAGCACGGTTACATATGTTGAATTTTAATGAAATCAATTCGATCTCTTGCTCCACGTTAAAAGGTAACGTTCACCTTCCTTTTGTGTTGCCTTACTCCTAATTAGTTGAGATTTTATTTATATTCTCACACCAAGTTTATATCCTTTTCATAAAATCAAAACCGTCGGATTTGTAATACGTAAGCTACTAAAATTAGAATTTCAAAATTTATAAATAAATTAAAGATATCTCTATAAGGAAATATTTATTCTTTTCCCAATATTTTTCACGTTAATATTTTCCCTTTATTATAGTTTTAACATTTTTTATCTTATTTTTTCCTTAATAAACATTTAATACTATATAAAGTATAATTTTCTTTCTATAATATTAAAATCGAGATACTTTATAATATTTTCTTCGATAGTAGTTCTCTAAGAAGATGCAGGTGCGGCTTTCTCTAAGAAATACATTTTAATATGTTACGTGAAAATAGAGGATTTCTTTCCTATTTCACTTGATTACTGTCATGCTAAGGAAACATAATCAAAAGAAGATCACCAAAAGCTGTTAGAATTGAAGAGAAATAATACTTCTCAATCTGTCGTGATATTTTTTCATTAATGAGAATTAGTTCGAGAGATTTGGAGGAGTTATTGAAGATATTGGTCGATGTAGTTTATAAAGAAGCGATGGGAGAATAATTGAAGGTGGTGGTGGGGGGTGGGGGTGGGGGTGGGGGGGGGGGGGGTGCTGGCTCTGTCCAGAAA
>JAJJMC010011034.1:2984258-3024285 GCA_023531435.1 Papaver californicum | reverse complement strand
GCTCTGTCCAGAAAGAAAAAAATCATAAAATCTGCTCATGATCGTGAAGAAGAAGATGAAGAAATCTTTGCTTAAAGGTTGAAGTTTCCGTATCCAAAAAGTTGAAGATTTTGTTGCTAAAGCTTTTAACTTTGCAATATTTATTTTCACTTTGCAACGTTTATCTTCAGTGAAACTTTTCCCTCTGTAACAGTGAGTCTGTAACGCTTATAAACGTTGCAAACTCGTTGTTTTCATTATTTTCACTCTTTTTCATCGTTTGTAAACACTTTGAGCCATGAACCATTATTTTAGAAATATATTAATATGAGGAGCTAAACCTCTTTGCTGAGGCGATGGAGGAAGCCATTGTTCCAAGAAAAGTGGTATATTTCTATTTTAATTGATTTTTGTAATTTCTTTTATGATTATTTGTGTTGATTAAAAAAATGATTTAAGGATTTTTATTAAGCAGTTGTGATTTCTTTTGATAGAGCATGCTTAGCCTAGGGTTTTTTATGTTCTATACTTTCGATTTACTATTGTTACCTTGAAATCCACTTTTGCAACATATTAGAATCACTTTAAACGTAAGAATTGCATGAACATTGATTAGATTGAATCACTTTAATTGGTTAATGGTGAAATACATAACCTCAGTATTTGTGAATATTATTTTCATATTTTGTGAATGTTTTTAGTTTAAAATTAGTTTATTAAATCTAAAATCAATCTTCACAAGTTCGAGAGTTTGAACCATTCTTACCACAACTACAAAACCACATCACATATGCATCTAGAATTGATATTCCATTATGGTTTAAGCACTTCTAACAAAAAATTCTTTGACATGCAACTTAAAATTTTATTCATACTTTCGCGATATCTAAGTCTTTTTAAACTGTACACATATACCATAGTGGGATTATCAAAGGATATCAAACTTTCCTACCTATAAAAATAATAATATTAATCAAGATTTTTTTGAAGATGTTCAAAAGATTTGGCCGACGGGGCGGGGCGAAGTCCAGCCACACCAAATCAATAATTTCTATCATCCCTGATGCGTATCACGGGTTACCTACTAGTTGCCTTAAAGAATATAACTTTTACCTTCTGGAAATGCTTAAAAAATGCTCTTACTATGTTATATGGTATTGTCAAATACATTTCTCTAGCTTGTTATTTTGGATGCAATGAAAATGAGACAATGAAACATTTTTTTCTTCCATTGTAATTTTACAAAACATGTTTGGATGCTTCCCAAAAATCTTGTACAACTCAATATAAATGTTCCGGACAATGTTCAAGATGTTTGTAAGGCTTGGATGCTAAAACCTTATAACTCAATTAACATTGAAATTACATTAACTAAAATGTGGTTCATATGGGAATATAGAGGTATTAGAGTCTTTCAAGAAAAGGAAAAAACACCTTTGCATGCAACCTTAGTTCTTCAAATACAGCGACGGTATTGGACTAAGTCAAATATTAACGAAATATTAACAGTAAAACTACCCATCCAAAGCCAAAACAAAGAAATGATACATGGAGGCAGCCTGATATAGGAGATCATATAATCAATGTTGTTGTTGTTGCTGCTGCTGCCTGGGTTTCTATAAATAACCCTTCTAGTGTTGCCTTCATACTTAGAGACGATGTATGTACTTTTGAGAGTGCAAGTTCAGGTTTATCTTCACCAAAAATCTGAAGAAGCAGAAGCATTAATACTATTGCATGCAATCAAATTTCTCTTCCAACTTTGTTTTTGGTGGTTTCCTCATTTTTGTTGTTTCAATTTGTTATCAACCAAGAAAAATAGTTAGTATTCCCAATTATAGATAACCCCTAATCTTCGTTTACAAAATATAGTTTTTTTTTCATAGTCAAATGGACTATTTTGGCACCAGACTTTGGTGTCAAATTTTGTTGTTGATACCATAATCTGGAAACAACATGTTTCTGGATTCCACATTTTGGTGTCATCTTTCAATGTTGATACCAGTTTCTGGAAAAAAATTGCATGGTTCTATTAATTGGTATTTTTAAGTTATAAATACCTGCAATCTTTTTTACCAAAACAATGTCAAACTAAACACTCATTCATTCATGCTAGAAAATAATTAATTTTTTTCAATCATTTAACTATAGCATACCTAAATATCCATTTTTCAAGTCACGACAAAAGTTCATATATATCTTAATAAGTCTAGCATGGGAATATTAATCAATATGGAGAAACATACAAGAGAACAGGTTATCAAGCACATTCAAGAGAATCTACAAATAAACCACCATAATGTAATTTGTGAGACGCCTCAAAATTTTCCACAATTGAATCATCCAACATTATCTTGTATAAGGTAATCGACATTGACAATACGAATGTATCAGTGACTACTATACCAACATTGTTTCCTATAACCTCATAATGATCACAATTTCAACTAAGTATCATTCAACTTCAACAAATTAAACAAGCAACAATGAGAAGTAATCAACTACATCACATTAACATGTTTACAAATATATCACATTGGAAATATTTCCAACGTCATCACAAATACATCACAATTAACAACAGTTGATTTTTACTCATATAAGTTGATATTTGCTCCTTTATTAACACCTAAAACACATTTCAATTTTGTTTCGATCACATGCAACAGTAAACCATAACAAAATTAGTATGGATTTGATAAAAAAAATTAGTAACAATATCAAAATAAAATCGATTTGAAATCAAAAATTAAAATCACCGAATCAAACAAATTTAACAAAATTAAACAAATTAGTACTAAATCAAAACAAATTATACACACACCAGTATTAGTTATACTTAAATCAGTTCGAGAAATCAACATGCATCAGTATCCCTTACGAATGAAGAACTGATAACAACAAATTCAAAATCAAACTCTAAAAAATCCAAATCAAACTTATTTGAAACAAAATCATGACTAAATCTGTGTTTACCTTTTTGAAATTTCAAATCGAAGTTGTTGAAGATGACAACAAATTATTATTTTTGGTTTCAGAAAGGTTTTTCAGTTACAGTAAATGAGAGAGAAAAGAAAAAACCCGAAGAAACAATTATGGAATAAATGTGTCTATAACAATTATGTTTGATAATATATGAGAGGGTATTTTTGTAATATGATATTTCTGGATTTATAGCTTCTAGAAAGTGGGAGTATTATAACAGGTATGACTGTATTTTTAAAGGAGTCAATTTCTAGGGGTATTTAGTTAATGTATCCTTATATATTTTCATAATAATTAATGAATAAGAGTAACATTTTAAAAGTTAATGATAAATTAGATGGATCCCAAGCATCGATCTTCCTGAAGTTGTTTGATGAAATATATAAAAAAAAAAATGAGTTGGCATAAACGTAATGT
The DNA here is from genome assembly GCA_023531435.1 of Papaver californicum. Classification (NCBI taxonomy): domain Eukaryota; kingdom Viridiplantae; phylum Streptophyta; class Magnoliopsida; order Ranunculales; family Papaveraceae; genus Papaver; species Papaver californicum. The sequence goes on along the minus strand of JAJJMC010011034.1, from coordinate 3,020,904 downwards.
TTATATATCTATATAATCGCCTAATGTTATATACTATTGCAAAAAATATTTCATCTTTATATCTTATTTATGTTTTTTTTTCTAAGGTATGTTTATTATATTTTTTATACATTTTTCTTACTAAGGGTGTAAACGGATGCATACATATGAGAATAGGGCACTATCCATATCCGAATCAAAAAATATTATATACCATCCAAATTCGATTTGAATTCTGAACAAATATTCTTTTTTGTTTTTTCATTTTAAATTCGTATCCGAATTTTTATTCGGATATCAAATAATTATACGATCTGTGGATACCGGATAATTATCCGATCCGAAATCATAATAAATTAAAACAATAAAATATCATTATTTTTGTAACAAATTAATATTACATAATAAAATTCAATTCAGATGATGACAATTATAAAAATAAAATTCAATAAACATAAAGAAAAATAAAAAAGTTAAATATGATATATACTTTTTTAGGTTTAAAAATTATACGTTTATGCATAAATTATCAGATATAAATATTTTAAATACAAATACTTTCATATCCGAATTCGTACGCGGTTAGTTACATTGACCCTCTCAAGGTGTTTCCTTTGCCCACATATATCCTTCCTTTGTATCTTAATATTCCCTTATTGTAAGTGTAGTGAGGAAGTGCAGCAGCATTCACTAGTAGTTGTGGAATAATCTGAGAAGCCCATGGATCATTTTCATGGTTGTGTATGATGTCACCAGCCCAAGTAAGAGTAGAAAGAGTCACATATTGGCAGCTACTTGATGGATTTGTTTGTAATTTGGAAAGAGCATCAACATTAGTGTTGTATTTCCATTGTTTGTAGATTATAGTATAATCAAGGCCTAACAATTTCATGAGCCATCTTTGTTGTAGCACAGTGGTGAATTTTTGATCCATGAAATATTTGATACTTTGTTGATATGTGTTGATAATGAAGTGGTTGCTAGAGAGGTAATGTTTCCACTTGGTGACTTCTTTACCACATGTAACAACTCATTTTCATAAGTAGATAAGGCCATATCTTGAGTACCCAATGGCTTGATGAAGAAAGCAATTACTCTTCCCTCTTGCATTAGGACTGCACCAATTCCAGATGAGCAAACATCAATTTCTACTACAAAAGTCTTAGAGAAATCAGGTAAAACCAAGATAGGAGTGGAGCACATATCCAACTTTAGCTGCTCAAAAACCTCTAATGCCTTAATAGACCAATGGAAAACATTTTTCTTGAGCATATCAGTTAGTAGTTTGCAAATAGAACCATAACCTCTCATAAACTTTATGTAGTACCATGTGAGACCCAAGAAACCTCTAAGATGTTTGAGAGTTGTAAGAACATGCCAATTCTTCATGGATATGATCTTCTCTGAATCGAAAGCTACACCCTCAGAAGTAATGATGTGGCTCAGATACTCCAAGGAGGTTTGAGCAAAAGAACACTTAGAGTATTTTGCATAGAGTTGGTGTTTCCTGAACAAGGATATGATAAAAAACAAGTGTTGTACATAATCTGAAAGGTTAACATTGTACACCAAAGTATCATCAAAAAACACAAACACAAAGTTTCTTAGGTACTCCTTAAAGATTGAGTTCATGAGAGCCTGGAATGTTGAAGGTGCATTTGTTAAACCAAATGGCATCACTCTAAATTCATAATGGCCATGATAAGTCCTAAAGGCAGTTTTTGGTATGTCAGGGGTGTGGACTCTAATTTGGTGGTAACCTGCGCGTAAGTCTATTTTAGAAAAAACTTGGCCCCATGCAATTTATCTAATAACTCCTCAATCACAAGAATAGGAAATTTATCCTTAACAATGAGCTCATTCATTTTCCTATAATCAATACAAAAACGCCAAGTATTGTCTTTCTTTTTGACAAGAAGAATATGTGATGCAAAAGGGTTGTGGCTATGTTGAATGATGTTAGAGTGAAGCATTTCCTTGACCAAGGATTCAACAATAGATTTCTGAACGAATGGATATTTGTATGGTCTTAAGTTGACAGGTTGTGCAATTGGTTTGAGGGGTATTTGATGGTCAAGAATTCTATGTGGGGGTAATTGAGTGGGCTCAGAAAAGATATCCTCAAATTCATGAAACAATTCCTGAATGGCTGGTGGTATTTGAGTAGGTGCAACAGAAATGGAGAAAAATTGACCCAATAAACCATGAGTGTTCTTTTTGATTTTTTTTTAACTTCCTTACCACTAAGCATCTTAAGTGTTGGAGTAGAGGATATACCTTTGAGAGTGATTGTAGAACCTTGATGAACAAAGGAAATGCATAGGGTAGAGAGGTTGAACATCACATCACCTAGGGTGCACAACCAATCATCTCCAAGGACCATGTCGCAGCCTCCCAGTGGTAGTAAACTTAAGTCCCCTTCAAAATAGTGGCCCTGCATCTGCCACTTGAATTGTTTACATACACCTGAACTCGTAATTCTTGCTCCATTAGCCACCGTTACTAGCATGTGTTCAGTAGGAAGAACTGTGCACCCCAATTATTTTGCAAGAGTAGCATCTAGGAAGCTATGAGTGCTACATGGGTCCACTAAGATAGTGATTGCCTTATTCTTTAACACCCCATGGATACATATGGTATCACCACTCACATTTCCTGTGAGGGCATGAAGAGAAATTTCCATGTCTGCCTCAACCAATGGGTTCCTCAAAAGGTGTTGGAGTTGTAACATGATTTATGAGAGATAATTCTTCCTCAGCTACTACCATAAATAGTTGATGAAACTTGCCTCTATGACCATCTACATATTTTTCATCATAATTATAGCAAAGTCCATTAGCATGTCTTTGGTTTTGTTGGTCTTGTGTGAGTCTTCTTATTGGAGGAATATAAACAGATCTAGTCTGTGGTAGGGTATTTTTTGCAGAAGAACTGGGTCTTCATGGAGTAAAAGCAAAGGTGGATGGTGGTGGTTGAGGGTTTTTTGTGGATGGAGAAGTGGATTTGTTGAAATAAGAAGAAGTTGTTGGTGGTTTAGGAGTTGAGGGCTTTGCTGTTGGAATCTGAGATGAGAGAGCATTCTCTTGAAGTCTTGCTAGGAAAAATGCTTGGGAAAGAGTGGTAGGATTATGCATTTGAACTGAACTTCTAATATCATCTTTCAAGCCACTAATGAAACTCAAGACAAAGTATTCCTCCGAAAGAGATGTGTTCTTGTTATCATAAGTGCTTTTAAGAGCTCAAACTGCTCAAAGTATTCATCCACAGTTGTGGTTTGGGATATTTTGTTGAAACAACCCATATAGTTATAATTAGCCAAATCCTCAAAACAACAACATATATGTTCAACAAAATCAGACCATTGTATAGAGAGTTTACCAGCAGAAAAATCAAAGAACCAAGAATATGCTTTCCCTTCCAAAGACGTAGAAGCAAACTCAACCTTTTTGTGTTCCTCAACATGGTGGATATGAAAATATCTTTTACACTTTCGTTTCCAGCTTTGAGGGTTCTCTCCAGTAAACTTTGGTAGATCTATTTTAGGAGGTTTAAGATGGGGAATAGATGAACCACCATGTAGAACATTTGTGTGGGATAGAAAAGTGTTTCCTGAAGAAGGAGGCGGTGTAGATTGAGAAGAGGAAGGTGTATTGTTGTGAGATCTAGATAATATTTCAATCAAGGTATCTAACTTCGAGTTCATGGATGTAGATAAAGAAGTTAGATGTTTGATGTTCACACTGATTTCTGTCAGTTTCTCCCTATGTGCTTGAGCTTCAGTTGTACGAGAAGCAGCATCACAACTGTTAGTTTTAGCCAAATTCTTGAGTAAAAAGCTCAGTTCTTTTTTTGTTACGTCTACATCTTTGATTGAAGGACCTCTAGTCATAGTGAAGGACTACTGGATGATACCAATTGTTATGAAAGAAGTACCAAGAACAATGATTTATGATAGCTAGCACAAGTAACCTATGATACTCAAAAGAATACAACCTCTTATATTTCTTAATTCATTGATTGTCTTCTCACTTCTTGCAACTGACATTAAATAGGAACCTTAACAAAACAAACCCTAATGGGTTTTCACTACAACCCTACACGTGGGTGCATCCTATCTAACTAGCATCATCATTAAGAACACTTTATTCAGCCTACTAACTACTTTTAACTAACTTTTTACCCGAGCACTACTTATCATGTATAAGGGATGGCTGGTACACGACAGTTCTTTGTACAACTCTTAGAGAAAAATCGGAACATAAAAATTAAACAATACGTCCCCGAGAATACCATCGAAACACCTTAGGAACAAATTCCCTGAACCATTATTTTTTTATTCAGTTTTGCGCACACTAAATGTTAACTTTCATTTGATTAGTTAAATAGGTAAACGACTGACCCACTGTCAGCATGTTCAAAGTCTCGTCTCTCGATTACATTTCTATTAGAATCTAATCGAACGGTTATAAGAGTACCCGCTAGAGAGTGTATACACGATATCGGACTCCTTTAACATGCTTTTTAGATAGCCAAAGGGACAAAACAAACACCTTGGATCAAAAAATAAAATAAAAAAAATAAATAAAGTTTACGAGTCTAACATCTGCGGTGGCAACAGCATACATAGTAAAAGGTATTTGTTGAGTGTATGGTATTTGTTGAGCTCTCCCGACCCCCAAATTAGCAATCAGAGCGTTATATTACAAGATTACAAGGTGGACTAGAATCCACATTTGTAAACCTCCGTTTTAAGTGTTCTGTGCCGTCCTGGTGGTGTTCTTGAGGAATGGCTCAGAGGTCACAACCAGTAACTAGTGTTGGTAAGATGCGTTGCATATCATGTAGAGATGAATACCTGGCTTCCGATGCAGGCACCTGCAAAGAGTGTTACGAGGAAGCAAGTGAGACTGAGGAAGAACTGAAGAGAGAGATTGAAGACCTCAAATCTAAGATCTCATTTCTAACTTGGTTATCTCCAGTCGATGATCATCGCCGTTCATCTTCAGTATTATCATTTACTGATGTCCTTCTTGTTGCTATGGATGATCAATCTCCTCCTATTCCTGCTCATAAGGCAATTTTGGTAAAAAAAAATCAAACCCTAAACTACACTTCAGTTACTACTACTGAAGATGCTCGTAAATCTGTTTGATGTTTGTCACCACTTGGAAAAGATTGGGTCATAGGGCAATTATTAGATGATTCATGGTCCCTTTTATAGATTATAATATGTGCATTGCAAATCAATCCTGTATTTCTTCCATTGATCTAGGCAACACTCAGCGTCACTTTTGTAGGCATGATGATGTTTTTGTTGGTTTTATGACTTACCATAGGACACAGGTCAGCTTGCCTAGCTCTTTGATTATCTATGACTTTATACATGTTGATTTGTAACTCTAGAAGGATTGTATGTGGAATGACCAATTGATTTTTGATGGACAACTTTCTTGCCAAAGGAATTGCCATTCTCTCTACAATTTCTTCTCACTTTTTTGCATTTGTGATTTTGCTCTGACATGATATAAAGAGGTATCCTTGAGTGATATGGAGAATGCGTTTTGTATGATGGGCGAAAATCACCTTATATGTCTTTCTATTGTCATATAATCTTAAGAAGCCTGTTATGGTACCTATTTCGTGTAGATTAAACTTCTTGACTTGATTAATTTTTAGTCTAAGTGGGGTGTCTTAACTTGATTTATCACGATCACTCTTCCTACTCTTGTTAATTTCGTTATTGATTTTTCTTGTGCACTTTCATCTTGTTAAAAAATACAGGTTAGCAGATCTCCGGTGTTCAAAGCAATGCTAGAAAGCGAGATGGAAGAGAGTAGAAGTGGAACCATAAAGATCAGTGATGTTTCTTACAACGTGCTTCGCTCCTTTGTGCATTACTTGTACACTGCAGAGGCAACCCTTGATGAGAATATGGCACTCGATCTTTTGGTGCTAGCAGAAAGATACCAAGTGAAGCACCTGAAGGCGTACTGTGAGAAATTCATGACATCGAAAGTTAATGGAGAAAACGCGCTAATAAGTTTCGCCTTTGCCAACCAGCACAATGCAAAGCACCTAATGGAAGCATCACTTTCTATGGTGATGGACAACATGGACAAACTAACAAAGCAGGATGAGTACAAGGAGCTTGTGGAGAAAGATCCTCGCCTCGTCGTTGGTATATACGAAGCGTATCTCTCTAAGCAGGTCAATACTGCTACTGTTGCCACCGAGTATTTATGAGTAAGTTTGTCAAGAACGTTCTACTTAAAGACAATGATCATATGAAGCTTAGGATAAAACTTGGTATATAACACATGTAATTATTTCTGTTAAAACATGCCGATTTTGTTTTGAAGTTAACATTGCAATGAGCATTTATATTATGCGCTTCATTCAGAAGAAATGAATAGCATACCCCACTCTGTACTGCTTATTAGTTAATTGTATAAGCCGAACCCAGGGTACAACAAATTTTAAGTTTGAACATAATTTCTATCAGGCAGGAATTAAATTCAGCTGCCTGTCTCTTTTTTTTTTTTGATAAAGTAAACTATTATTATTATTAAGAAGAGAAAGAGTTTACATTGTGAAGGAAAGGTCCCAACCTCTGGTCTATCATAACAAAAAAAGAGGCTTGATCAGCCCAGGAAAGACATTCAGAAGAGAAGGAAGCAATTGCAGTGAGAGGGGATTCACTAAACATCTCAAATATGCCCAGTCCAAAGTTAAAAACTTATCTAGAACAGGTTTATGAGTGAAATAACCACATCAACATCCTTACATTACAAAATATGATAAGAGACCCATACCACCTAAGGTATGATGAAGGAAAGTAGACAAGGGTATAATTTGTGCTGATTAATAAATAAATTACTACCCCCACCCGCACAAAATAAAAATAAAAAGGCAAAACAAAATGCATCAGATTTCTGTGCTTTCTGTTGGTGTGAAAACTGATAGTTGAGCTCTATTCATATATTGATGTCAGTTGCTAGGTTGCTGATTACCTTGCAGACCAGCAGCAGCAGAAGACTGAAGGCTTGATTTCTGAATTTGACTACTTACTACTGCTTGTTTGTGAGACACCTTTTTCTGCCTTTCTCTTTCCTTACCTTGCTGTTGGTTATGTTGTTGTTGCTGAGAAGATAGCTTTTCTAGTACAGGACGACAATTGTTGTCTCCTGAGTCTGACTCGGACCTTTTCTTTGTCTTTTGCTTCATCAACACACCGTCCAATGTTTTCCTTGCCTTGTCCAAGAAGCTGCTTGAACTACATTTAGCCTTTTCTTGCTTCAGCCAATCAGTAGTAGACGAACTTTTTATCATTGTCACATTAGATGACGATACATTCCTATCCATCATGGAGAAATGCTGCTGATTTGTTGATGTCTGAGTAGAAGTCATCTTACTGGTTAATGTTAAAGTTTCACTGTTGTTCTCAGAATGCATCTTATCAAGAGGCACAACAGATCTTGGCTGTTGAGCAACAGAACTGGTTTCTCCCGATACTATTTGGTCTGCTCTAGAGGTGGAAGAAGACAGCTTTTTCCTCTTGATCTTTTCCTCCTCCTGCAATCATTAGCATCGACATATGGAACACCATTACCGTCAAACCAAAATTATTTTCTACGAGAAAGTACAGAACTAACTTACGACGTGCTAAATTATAGTAACTTAAAGCTGGGGTAACTGGGTAAACTCGTTCTTAAAGAAACTTAATGCCATCTCAGACCACATAATGAAAGACACACGTTCACCGAGTAAATGCATTATAGTTAAAATAATACATTATTAATGTTTCATAAGCTATGAAAATGCATTTTCACTATTTATATTTAAGAAAATAAAGTAAATTGGATGAGTCTATGATGCACAAGTGCTTTAAACTCCATAATCCATGAAGGTTTCAATATGACACGAGGCATTCTTTATGGGCAGCCAAGGGATTCCAAAAGATTCAGATGCACTTCCTCTACCATGTATGTCAGTTGTTGGAATTATTATTTTTACATTACAATAAACACAATAATGAAATTATATCTAAAAAAGGAACTCTTTGTCAATACAAGAACATGTTCAAATTTCGTATACGAGAAAATCAGCCTTCCTTTTCATTCCTAGAATATTTTTGAGATAACGTCTCTCTTAAAGGTTTATTAATTACCATACTTCTATGATCAACTGAAACATGGCTTTTCTTTCGGTTTTCCAATAAACCAATACTAGTTTGGAAAGAAAAATGAATGCAAATACTTGTGGCAACAGAAATGTCACAGCTTGATATCATCACAAGTAGGTGCTAACCACGTGTCAATCTATGTGGATTTACGATTTGTCATTAAGCAATTACAACCACATGCCAATCTATGTAACTTTGCAATTTGTCATTCAGCGATTACTACCACATTAAGCTAGAGGAAGAAAGCTGAAACTTCTGAGCTCATGTGTCCCCAATTTCATGCAGTATTTACCTATACGGACATACAAAAAATATACATAGCAGCTGAAAAATGTGAAAATAAAAAGTGATTTCCAGATGAAAAAGGGAAAAGAAAACTAATAAAGATTGCATTATTCTAACCATTGAAATATATGTATCACTACGAAAAACATATAAATGTATCAAACATTCCCATACCTTGTGTCGACCATACAGTTCCCTCTTCCGCTCTTTTGCTCTACAAACAGCATTTTTAATCTCATGATTGTCCATCAACCCACTTGGCCATAATTCTGCCAGCTGGAAAGAAAGGCACGGAAACCATACCCCAAGACATCAGAGATAATACTCATTTGCAGTAACTGGGGATTTTCCATATATATACCAATTAACAAGCAAAGTATTTATTAAATCTTAAAAGGACAAGTGTCCAACGACTAACTAGAGTGCAAACACAATTAAATAAGTGAGGGGGAAAACAGCATAGAGAACAAACCTATCTGACTCGTTTCCAAATTATGCATAACAGGTAGTATTGCAAAAATCAGTACAACAAGGAACATGAAAATTGGTTGCTTATCTAGTAACCAAACGAGAAATAGATAACTCATGAGAACTATAGTTTAAATTTTAATAGCTTGTTCATAAGGTGTGACTAATTTGTGGGCTGAAAATTATACTAGTCAGAGTAGTCTATTCCTTTACTTTTTTCCTTTACAAGATTTATTTCTTCCCTGAGTGTATTATCTAATCTTTAAGACAGCCTTCCGGTCCACTGCAAGGTAACCAAAGTGTACACTCACTACTCCTGTCTCTCCTTACTTTATCCCTATAGCAGACTTCCATCTTAGCCGATTAACAAACTGTGAAACCACATACTAAGTTATCAACCTACAGATAGGGCCCATCCGACAGACTTTCTTTCTAATGTATCAGTGTCCCGCATAAAAGATAAAGGAATTTACAAAATATAAACAGCAAAAAGAAACGTTGTGTATCTGTATGTGACCCCTACCTCCACATATAGCTTTCTGATTTGTGGTCCTTTGTCCTCGTCCATCCCCTGGATGCAACAAATGTAAGTACCAAAAACACATATCACATATACAGTACCGACTCATTAATTAGGAAGAAACAAGGATATATCAGAATTTTTACCTCAACATAAAGATCATAGAGCTCGCATATCTTGTCCTCCATGGCATGATCCATACTGTATGTTTTTTTAATTAATCCCTTCTCCTTGGAATCAGTTCCCTCCCTAAACTCGTCAAAGGTTTCATCAAGTTGGTCAAACGCCTGTGAACACATGATGCAGTTGAAAACAAGTTCAGCAGGAGCAATTCTAAAAGCATGGTCAACCAGACAAAAAGTAAGCACCACAAGGGAGGAGTCAGAAAGCAAGAACTGTAATACAAGGTACTGTGTTGGAACATAGAAATACTTTTTCACAGCAGAACAGTACAACGCCTTCGAGTATAAAGTAAAAATTCTTTTTTTGTGTGTGTTATCAAGTTCTAATATTGTGGAAAAGCGACAGGGTGTATCATATGCAATCAGTACATGGTTCAAACCAACCAGATCCAAGATTAAACATATATTCAAAAATAATTTGGAAGATACGAGAGTTCCTTACCTTGGACTTTGAAGGAGATGCATGAGTTCTAATCATTTCAATTACTTCTTTCTTTATTTGTTGGAATCTGTCATCCTTTTCTTGTTTTGCAGACAATCCCAATTCAACCATCACTTTCAAATTTCTCTATCACGAAAAGAAAAAAAGTTGTTTGTTTTATTTAACTGAAATAACAAAATAAAAGAGAAACATCAATTTTAATGCACTAAGAGAGAATAATCACTACTACAAATAAAAAGATCAATTCAACATTTAAGCTGACGCTACAGTTATTCCTTTTATGGCACTACCTTCAACGTTTTTAACTGCATCAAGTGGCCAACAATATCCATAAGGCGATTAAGCAGCTCCTCTGATATTTTTCCTTGGCTTGACTGCTGCAGTCCAGAAAAAATTAGCTTAATTTTTCTTCAAGGCAGTGAAAGCGCAGATGAGAAATTAAAATATAACAGTAAGGAACAAGTTAGACCAGTCTTTAGAAAAGGAAACATCTAAGTGTTCAATAGAACTAAAAGAACTCGTGTAGGCATTTTCCAGTACCGCTAATCTGGCAACTTTAGCAAGCTTCTGTTTAACTTCTCTAGGCAACCTCCTTTTGATTCCAGGGAGCGAATTATCTGCATCCAGAGTTTCTGCAGACGGTGGTCTTGCTGTAAGAGAGAAACAAATAAATTATTAGAACTTTCTCACATCCTAAAAAATTATGTCTTAGAATACACAATACTTTGTTCACTTACATTGTGAAACTATCAGCTCCAATTCCCTAATTGCCCTTTCAAGCATTGTGCCTTTTGATCTAATACTGGAACCTTCCTTTGAATGCATGGATGCACTCTTCTGAATAAGAGACAACAAATAAATATATATATCAAAGAATGCTATACAATTTATTGTGCAACATTGATCAGAAGTTAGAAGGAAGTGTTCGGTTACGAAAACACTGGGACATCCTATATCTCCTGTCATTGTTAACCAATTTTGCAGGAGACAGAGGGAAGAAAAGACAACAGTAACTCAATTAATTATCAGGTATAACAGCTAAGAATCATGTACTCATGGATGCCCTCGAAATTTCAAAAAAAGAGTCTCATAACCCTGCGTCAATTGAGGGTTTCAGAATGAGGACTCACCATTCTTCGCATTGGATGCTCAAGAAAATCATCACTACCGTCTTTCCTTCTCTGCTGAACTTTGTTAGCCGGGCTTAACTCGAATTTCCTGGATGGAGACTCGAGCTGCGCCAAAGTGGAGGAATCCCTATATATCTGATGTGCATTGCAAAATGGGTCACTAGCAACCTTTGATTTGCTACCGAGGTCCCTTGACTGGACAACTAAAGGTTTTTGCCTATCAATATCCTTTGCCTCAATTGAAGAAGCATCTTTTGTTTGGATCTTGGAAGACACAATGTGCTCGGATTTAGCCTTTGAAATGGGCTTCTTTCTCATTGACGGCTCTATAGGAGCATTCAGTTGCTCGTGTGATTTCCCATCTTGAACATGTTCGGTCGCAGCAGTTAAGCTTTGAGAGGATTTATTCCCTGTAGAAGCTGGTGTCCTAGCTGCAGCTTTCATCCTGACATTACCCATTTTGGCATGTTTATTTGGTAATTGCTCAGCATCATTATCTCCAGAAGTTCTCGCCAGATCCTTCCTTCTTCTTTTCTTTGGTTGGACCTTAGGCGATGATACATGTTCATTTCTGGCAGAAAATATAAAAACATGCATGAAATGTGAAGTTTGAGTACTCAAAGATGACAACTTCATTCTTTACCCGAGCATATGATGAAACACTCAGCATTGCAACATTTTAAGAGATTGAGTGTGGGAAGCTGAAAGAGACTCACGCGCGTTCAAGCTTCCCTCTATTAACAAAGAACCCGCTGTGTTTCGTTGTTGACTTGTCAACTTGAAAATACTGATCCTGCAGAGCAAAAGACAGGGAGACATGAGTATACCAAACAAAAATACACTATCATACAATAACTAATAATATGGCTGATTCATTTTGCATGATTAAGAAAAGTATTCAGGCAATAAATATAAAATATCAACCTAAGGTTCGAAATATAAAAGGATGATAAGTTATTTGTCGCATTTGACTTGGAAAATGTTGTGTGGATAACTACAAAACACTGATTCAGAAAACGTCCTATATAAAATGATTGAGTTAGAGTCAGTGAGCCACAAACACAACAACCTAGTAAAACTGCAGCACCAAATCATCCATAAATCTCGTCCTGTTTGAGAAAACTATAAGAGGGAGAGAGAGATTATAATGTGGATTAAGGTTCGTTGAGTGAGGATTCTATATGTCTATTTATTCGCATGCTTACAACTATCAATTTTGCACAAATAAAATTGCAACTGTGTCCAGTGACATGAGATAGAATAGTTATCAAATGTCATATCCGGTAGTAATTGATAGCAAGGATGTGCAAGAACACCAACTAGTAAGCAAACATAAATACACAATGGTGGATAAGTAGATAACTTTTCTAATCCGATCTTTTCATACTTGCAATAATCTAAAGCTTATTTTTTTTTTCAGAAAATCCAACATGGTAGTATTGTTGGCATAAAGCCGCTTGTTGCAACAACTGAAATATACACGATCCAGTAGCTACAACTGTGTAAAGTAACTACAAACCACCATCAATTTTAGTTGTAACTTTGATTCAAATCTGTTTGTCCAGTTTATCACCAAGTATTATACATCATATCAGCGAAAAGCCACCAAAGATAAGAAATGTTAAACTAACCAGCTCTGTGTCATCTATAAAAGAGTCCTCTGTGTCATATTGATCATCATCAGGAATATCGTCAAGTTCTTCCTCATCGCTACTTTGCTTACCCTAAAATCATCACTTGTAAAGTTAGGTTATCAACTTTAAATCAAATATTTAATAAATAAAACAAGCAAATGCAAGACACCATAATCTTCTACACTTGCATAGCATAGTATCATCTCAAAAGCATAGAATCTATACAGGCTTCAAAAAGAATTCAAACTCAAATGCGTAAATGATACCATGTATAGTCGTTCAATCTTCTCAATAACAGCACTAAAACGATGGGAGGTAGAAGCATCCTTCATTTCGGCATCCTCGTGCTGACCCTACAAGTGAGAAGCACAATTAAATTATATACTCATGACAGTTGATAAATTATTCTAAAATGTTAAGAGAGCTATAAATCTATCGAAGTTCCACAGCAGAACTGGCAAGCGCAAAATGATAACAAACAACTTGAATCCAAATACACATGAGAACGAGAAAGAGGCAGTGTCACATCATGATTCTATATATTACAATTGCAACCAAGTGTAGAAGCCTAGAATGATCTTTGAAAGACTGAAGAGGATTCAAGGGCAAACTGGCTACAATATTCAGAGTAGACCAGCCAACACCAATATGGTTTTGTATGTCCAAGATTAAAGACTAGACCGTTGACAACTATTAGACATCTACACCAAAGCATGTCTGAGGCACTGAAAGCATAGATTGGATATGATTTGAATATCAGATAGAAGGTGAAATTCTAGCATTTCAGGATCAGATATGTAAAACAAGATTCAATCGTCTAGCATCAGATCCAAAACTAATTGCAATGTGTCTAAAGGTAAACAAATTCATCAAAGAGAATTCAATTGTAAGCTGAAGGCTGAATAGGAAATGAAAAATAACCATTTCTAGACTCCCCTCTTTGCATGCATCTACCAGAGTGACACGAAAAACCTCAAAACACTCCTTAATTTAACCCTAGAAAAATAGTAATGATGCACATTGCATAAACAAATAACCAAAAATCAGTTCAAAAAGAATAAAACAATATGAAGAAAAACAATCAAATTGTGTGTTGTCTCACCGCAGGAGCAATTCTGGACTCGAGAGCACGGTTAGCCCCAGGCGGAGGAGCAACAGCGTCACCACCACCAGTACCAGGAAGAGATTGCAGTGGTAATGGATTAATAGGTTTACTTTTATTGGAAGCTTCCTTGATCAATTTCTTCCACGATACAAAAGTAGTTTCACCAGGTTTAAGCTCCACCGTAAACATCTGTCTCCCTTTACTTATTGCTTCAGCTGCAGGAAGAGCAACAACAGCACAACCAGCAGCAGCAGTAACAACGGTGGAAGAGGATGGAGGAGAAACCCTAGGTAAGTTCCCACCACCAACTCCAGTGTCCTCCTCAACCATGATGGGAAGTATTTTAGGGCATCAAAAAAATTGATTCCAAGAAATCAAATGAAGAAGAAGAAGTGGAAATGGGTAGAAAGAAGAAAAGAAGATGGTTTTTGTTTATAAGTTCGACGGAGGAATTGGGGAGATAAATACGAGAGAGAGATGAGAAGACGAACAGTCTGTCTGGGCGGGATACTGGAAAAAGTTTCAGTGTATCGCCTCTCACCGTGCAACTGAATTTTCCGTCTATTCCTCTCTCTGTGGAAGGAACAACTCTCCACTACAGAGATTTTGATTTTAAGCTTGTATCCGCACTTCATTATTCGTTAAGGGCTACTATCTATTTTAAGTGCTGTGCTGCCTGTGCATTAAATCCTGAAACAAAGTGCTTGGGGCAGCTCTCACATCACAAGTCAAACGATTCAAGGAACACTTTTTAATACTCTGCCACTGTCAGGACAGAGCCGGAGGATGCTTATGGGATCCCTATAAGATTTTAAATTTGAGTATAAATAGATTTGGACTTAGGATAAATATAAATATGTAGAATAAAATTGAGTGTTTATATCGCTAAAAGGGATAAAAATTTCTTTGACCCCAGGACCTCCTGGCTCCGTCCCTGGCCACTGTCATTTAACAAAGGGTAAGTTAGATTTGGGATGTAACTTTAGATCTTTGTATTGTTTTTATTTATTTATTTAGCTTTTTGTTTGGTGTATGTGCTTGGTTTCTTGAGGATGAACCAATGTAGTTAATATCGGATATTTGCCAATACGACGATATTTGAAGATTCGTCGCGTTCTTGAAACGATATCTTGAATAACAGCGATCGCGGCTGTAGCGCCCGATATTGACTACATAGGGTGGACTACAAAAAAACAACAACTATGGCATGTTTAGTTAGACCAGTGGTAAAAAAAAAATCTATATTGATTTTTGCAAATGTGCAGTAATGTACATAAGTTTACAGATCGAGAAAATCAGTGGAAAATGTGAAAGGATTCCGAGTTGTTTTTGGAGAAAATATTGAAAACAAAATTCTGATAAGAATAGTCAATCTGAGCTTATATCAAATATTGTTTGACATGTAATACAGACGTACAAACCATTTTGTAGTTACATACACCACATAGTTATCGGTAGCCTATCCCTTTAGTAAGCTAATTTCACATGGGATAAGGGTTCAAAGGCTTCATTAATGATTTAAAAGAGAGTAATTGATTAGGTATCTCTGATAATAAATATAGGCCAAGTCTTGCAAGCAGATCCCAGTATTTGAGGGCAAGTTTTGTATGCATCCCTCAGCCGGTTGTTTTTGCCAAATTTATACCACCCGATGCACCATTTATCAGGCCGTGGTAATCTGTCAGCCTATGCACAATCAGCAAGCAAGTACCGGCTCTGTATTCAAATAGCAAAAAGAGTTGCATCTAAATACAGGCAATGCAACACACATACCCCCCATTACACTATTTCCCATCTAGACATCAGATCAGCAGAAACAGTAGTCTAAAATATTTTTCAATGAGTGCCCTCTCCCAAGTACCAACAACAAATCTCGCAACATTAGACCAGAGTGGCAAATTCTATAAAAAAAAAGTTGCCCTCCTCAGTTACTTTTTGAGACGATACAGCCTTTTTAGAGCAGTAGAGCTGACTCTTTTCTGCTCTCAGGAGATGTTACCTCCAACACTTGCACCAAAAAAATACTTGGCAACATCTGTAATGATTTGAAGGCATGATTTGCGTCTATGTATCTGGCACTGTGTTCGACACCGTTTGAGCATAGTATTTGCCAAAATTTTTTTTGGAAAATTCCAAATTTTGTTGCTTGATAGCAATGTAATTCCACCAAATCGGAAGGCAAAATAAAATGAAAAGATCCATAGACTCCATACTCCATGAAACGGGGTCTCTTTACTCACCTCTAAGAGCAACTGCAGCGGGCGAGTAGACCAAAGAGTAAAGATTAAATTTACTCTTTGGTCGCCCAAAATCAACCGCAACGGAGGAGGAAATATAAGTTTGAGGCGAGTATAACTACTGTTCCAGAGAACTTTTTCTCCAAAACTTATATATACTCGCACGCTCTTGTACGTGGGCGTTAACAAAAAATGTTCCCTTATGAAAGCGTTTAGAAACACGGACGCAGGGGCAGAAAAGCGTTTGATGAGACGCTCATGATAGGATGCGTATGAAGTAACGGTTTACTAGGAAAACGTGGTAGCAGAAACGCAAGCTAGAAGAGCGTCTGTTTGAGACGTCCATTTACGAAAACGCCTATATATCCAACGTCTCCATAAGAGGACGCCTAGGCCCGGCGCTGTCTTAAGAGTACGCGTACAGATGAAACGTCTCCATAAGGGGACGCCTATAAATCAAACGTCTCCATAAGAGGACATCCACCATAAACGCTCCTCCACACGGGCGTGGCAACAAACGTCCACCATAAAGAGCGTTTTGTTACCGTTGTAAACTTTCCGTTGCTGGTTGTTGATCATAGAAATTTTTTACCGTTGAACGGCTAGTTAATTCGTAATGTATATAAATGAGTTGCCTAAAATGTTCTTAACGCTCACCACCCTAACACGGACGCTCATCTACAAGGACGTCAACATCCTAGACGCTTATCTACAAAGACGTTTTGTGTGGACGTCTTATTGACGCTCTTGTACGTGGGCGCTCAGCTAACGCTTCTAGCATTCAGGCGTCTATTAGGAAGAGCGTTTATCACTAAACGTTCACGCAATACATCGCACAATTTCTAGACGTTCCTACACTAAGACGCTAGTACAATAGACGCTCATTAGTGTGGACGTTAAACATACGTTTGATTAAGGAAGCGTACGAGAATGCAAACACTCATTTATAAGTGCGTTTGATTCCAGAATATGAAACGCTCACCCAAATGTGCGTCCAACAACATACGTCCCACTAGAGAAACGTACTTAACGTTCTTCTACAATACCATTTTATAACAGACGTCTAATTAAAACGACGTGCAATCATATTTACTCACAAAACCGTTGTGTAAAAAATGAAATACGAGCAAATTTTTTTACTCTTTTGTATTTGGTATACTCGTACCGTTATAGTTGCCCTAAAGAATTATTTTTTGGGCTGACTTATAAATTAATTACAGTTCCATGGCGTCCTCCCACACTAGTTGTTCTATCCAAGTGGGACAACCATGAATGATTCTCTTTCTCTCTGTAAAAGAAGACTGTAAAATATATTCGCGAATCCAAATGGTCCAACCGTCCAACTCTACTCTTCACTCATCTACTCTAATCCCTCTAATAAAGGGGGTTACTTTTGTATTCTATGACTGAGACTGACAATCAAATTCTCTTTTCCGTTTCTTTTATTCCTTTCGATCTTTTTAGGCCTCTTTTCTGAGTTGTACAAGTGTTGTCTTTGGTTGTTCGATCTCTTTATCTCCAGGTATGCTCGGTTCTTGCTTATTATTAATTCTGGGTTCATTTTATGTTTCGGTTTCAACTATTTTAGTTTCAATTTCGGTATTAATTTTTTTTTTTAAATCAAGTTAACTCCAGGTTAGATCAAATGTTTGCCAGATTATAAATTTTTACCTGTGATCTAAATGTTAATCAAATTGATGTGATTCATTTTTTGATGCGATCGTATGGCAATTACTGCAAATTAGAATCTGGGATATTTATTATCGTGTTGCAGAGATTTATAGGGTTTTTCATGGCCTATCAAATGAAATTGAATTTGAACTTTCTGTATATGTGTGGCTTATGAAGTTTGCTTATTTGGTCTGGGTGAATGAATGAAAGAAAATTGGTGTATTTGTAAAGTTTTCATTGTCAACTGTAGTTCTAGTTGATGGATAACAACTCAGAAGGGGCTGACAGTATAGCTTATGCAAAACAAAAAATCATTGCTTGGTTTTAAAGTATTCAGCTTTCACCGCTTATAGATAATACATCGATGGGTTTAAATTACATGATACTAAAGGGAATAGTAGCTCTTAGAAGAAAGTTGAAAATAGAAAATGAGTTGGGTGGATAGCATGTATGATTGAATAGGGAACCAAATTTCTCATGCTTCTATGAACTTGTCATTTTTCTCATAGATGGGTGGATAGCATTTTGTATCTCGGCCAGTATTCTCTTAGTCTTATTAGGTACATGTGTCAGTACATAGTAGAACACCACATACATTGTTTCCCGATTTAACATATGTTGTTTTGTTATTGGATTTGTGAATTGTTTTGAGTCCTCTATGCGATGTATAATGAATTATTTGCCAATTAACTTTCATGATATGCACATCTCCTTCTTGTAAAGTTATTGAGCCTTGTAAGTGTCTCTAGAACTGATTGATGCATAACTCATCACATATTAGTGCCGCCTTCTTTCATTTCAACGCTTTGCTATTAGTGTGTCCTCCATCATGCTATTAGGTGATCTATTTGAGCTTCATCTGCTTAAATTTCCAGATATAAGTTGGCTGATCCTTCTTTCATATTCAGGTGGTTTCCAGTTTCGTCTTTCGTGATGAAGCTCATGTCTTGTGCTTGAGAAATACTTATTGATTCGTAATCTTTGATGTTTTGGTACCGTTATTAAGCTCTTGAGAACATTTATTTAGAAAATCATGCAGCTGTATCATCATCCGTACTCTATGGACAGCCAGAAAGTCAGGCTCGCATTGGAAGAAAAGGGTGTTGATTACACATCAAACCACACCAATCCTCTCACAGGAAAGAACATGGATTCCTCATTCTTCCGCATGAACCCAACTGCCAAACTCCCTGTATTCCAAAATGGTGCTCATATTTTGTTTGATACCATTGAAATAATCAAGTAAGTTTCATCTGTAACTCACCCTTCTCATTTATTCTTTAAGTGAACAGTTCTAAAATATTTCATGGGACGTAGAAATTTACAGGTATATAGAGAGAGTGGTGGAAGTCTCGTCAGGTGTTGAGAGTAATACCAATAATGACAGAGAAATCAATGAATGGATGCAAAAGATTCAAAGATGGAACCCCAAGATATTCACACTCTCCCATGTCCCTGATAAGTATCGTCTCTTTGTATCCAAATTCCTTCGCCGGGTGGTTATTGCTAGAATGGCGGAATCTCCAGATTTAGCAAGCGTCTACCACCTGAAGCTAAGAGATGCATATGAGACCGAAGACAAGTTAAAAAACGTAGATGTTTTGAAGCATAATGAGGTAGAATTAGTTCAACTTCTTGATGAAGTGGAGGTTCAGCTGAGTGAGACAACCTACCTAGCAGGAGAAGAATTCAGCATGGCAGATGTAATGCTCATTCCTGTTCTTGCACGGCTATCACTCTTGGATGTGGAAGATGAGTACATCGGAAGCAGGCCAAATATCTCTGAGTACTGGAAGGTGGTTACACAAAGACCTAGTTATAAAGCTGTGATTGGGAAGTATTTCTCTGGCTGGAGAAAGTATAGAGCGCTTATAAAGACGTGGTGTTTTGTTTGCGTGAGAAGTGTTCTGAGGAGATATTGAACAAAGAGTTGAGGGGAATAATGATCGTCTCCCCATGCCTGAGAGAGCCAATGTTAAAAGATGCCTACTATTCTTTGATGTACATTGTAGCCGGTGAGTCTTCGTTTCTAATAGTCCACTGAGATAGTCCACTGAGATAGCTGATCAGGTAATTTAGAATGTTTGGTTAGTCCTTATATGTTTCTTTTTCCAACAGTTTTTTCTCCGTTGGTCCGATAGTGAAACAAACTGGATCCAAAGAATAAAAATCATGAATAGCAAACAAAATGGATGGTCATGTTATTCCGTTCTACCACCGGTATTGTTTTCCTCGTAATTCCCACCAGCGGTTCTTGGAGCCTGTGTAGTTTGAACAAGTACTTTTCTGTATTTGCTGTCTTGCATTTATCACCTATAATATCAACAAATTCCCTCCCCTTCATATAAAACAGTGGCTCCTATCATTATTTTTCTTCTTATAGATCAAAAAGTTGTATTCAGAATATTAGTTCCCTTTGCATATGAAATGACAACTATTAATTTCTCGAGTCTGAAGCTGACTAGCGACTCAGCGAGGTGCTATATGTATTTTGGTTTTCTCTTGCAGCAAGAAAAGGCTTTGGAGATGGTCAATTCAAGCAATACTTACTGTGGTATCCTAATATTCAGTCGCTGTGACACACTCTTACCACTTCGCAGATGTTTCCCGTTGTTTTCTTCTTCTCTGACATGATCCGTAAGGGTTAAGGGTGACATAACCTGAGCAGGAAAATATAGATTCTAGTATGTATTATGTACATTACTAGGTAATAACTCTGCTTCCGGCACAGCTAGTTACTGATTTGGGCACAGTTAGTTAAACGATTGATCTTTACTTGAATTCCCTAAATTCCATTCCAATTGAAATGTTAGGAATGAATGTATTCCATCACGTGTCCAATATTTCAGTGCAACCGAAATGTTAGGACTGAATGAATTACAAGTCTATGTCCAATATGTGTCCACACACTGTCTGATTTCGGAGTTACACGGGAAACATATGGCGGGCCCGCTGCGTGTTAAGCAAGTGTCGAATGTGTGTCGTGTCAGTCGCATGTGTAATACGGTTACAACACTATTTATGGCATACTGCCAATGACTCAAAAAAAATAAAAAATGATCAAATATCTATCATTATGCCCAAAATTTGTTGAGGGCAGGGCTGGCACTGAGGTTGATGATGCCCCAAGTAAACTCCAAAAATATTGCTAATATCGATTTCTAGTTGTTTGACCAAGTTAACATATGTTGATAGACAATGAGAGGAAGTTATTAGTTTGATATATAAGAGGAATATTTTTTTACATGATTAAAGGAAGAAAACGATAGAATCGGAGTAAAGAAAATTGTGGATATTTTTTCTTATGGTTAATTGATAGACACTTTATACTTATAGCCATATAAATAAGTTAATTTTTAGTGCAATATAATTGTAATATTCAACAAGGGCAGTAAGTAAAATAAGACTTTACATGGATCTTATATCAAAATCAGTCATATGTTGTTTCTTAAACTTCCCAATTTCCAATATATTGTCCGATAGTTATTAAAGATTATGCAGAACAAGCTAAGTAAGAGAATATATTGTAAGGAAATTTTGATAATTTTGATGCCCCTCCTATCTTGATGTCCAAAGTTGGCTCTAGGCCGGCCCTGGTTGAGGGTCTTAAAATCTGCTTCATAGTTAACTCAAAAATTTGTAGCGTAACACGAAATTTGCAGTCATGGATCTAATTTTCTACATGATTAAAAATATGCTCAGTGACCCCATTTTTATTAGGCCAAGTCCTATGCATATGGACAAATTGGTTTTATCTGGCATGGCAAACTAGTCGTACCACTATGGGAAATATAGTAAGCTGACCTAGATTCTATCCAACGATAGAGTTTTGGTCACCGACGAGGATAAAAACTAAATCGCTTACGTCTACTTTCAAGTAACTGACAAATTCAGTTAAAACGACCAAATTTTCCGCCACCTATACATACCCTAGAAATTTTATTCAACTCACACCACTTTTTACACAAATTTCATACTCTTTACTTATTGCTAAAATAAATTCATAAATTTCTTAATTTATTTTACTTTTAGTTTCACAATCGATGGATTTTTCTGAGGAAGAGGTTAAAACTGTTATTGGCCGGTTTAAAGCACAGCAAAGAACTTATGTCCAGATGTTGCAACAACTAGAAGATGAGTCAGATGAAGATAGAGAACTGACCAACAATATGATACTGGGAGAATCATCAGGGTGAATACCAAGAGCCCCCGAGCCAAAGAAATATTCACAAGAAGATATGCATTTCGGGGTCGAGATGAGGTTGAATCAATCATCAGAAGAAGAATTAGGCCAAAAATTAGGATACATTCTGGGAAAATAAAATTTCCATTGAAATGCTGAAGCGCTGTTAGGAAAAGAAGTCGCATGGCTCGATCAAAGAGACCTAAATTAGTGTAGAATAACCTGGCTGGGAAGGAACTTCTATCACTTTTGTCCCCCATCTGATTGGGGGCTCAGTTTCATAATATAGGTTATTGATTCTAGTTTTCGAGAAAGAGTGAAAAAGAGGGTAGTGAAGCTCCGAAGTCCTGATTCAGTTTCGAGATAAGTTATTAATTAAATGGATAATCAATTTCGTGTGTAGGGGTGAAATCAGGAGATCTATAGACTATGGGGCAATTATGGTAGGGTAAAATAAATCTTGAGAGCCGGAAAAACGCCTCAGTTGAAAGAGCAGGCTTAGGAGGCTTCTACACTTCTAAGCAGGAAAAGATGAGAAAGAGCAATGAGAATTGACTTAGGTAATGTACTTTTCATTCGCACATATCTGAATCGCTAAATTCTGTCACGTTCAACGAAAAAAAATCTTTCTTGGTTCTACCTCCTATTTTTTATGAAGAGAATGAATCTTTTTATCAAAGGATCAGAAAAAAATCGGTCTGGATCTCCTGCGGGAATGACTTGGAAGATCCAAAACCTTCGATTAAAAAAATTGGACCAGCCAGGGAAGCGGATGATAGACTACCAGAGGCGTGGATTCGTTATCAGCCCAATGAGTGATCTACCTCGGGCCATCGACTTCATACGCTCTATTGAAATAAATTTCGTGGACTTTGGGGTTGGAATCTTGGTCTCAAGCCATCCTCCGAGGGATGGCTCCTTAGAAGTAGATCGATCAGAGTTCTGATGATAAGCTATGCTACTATCACTGACTCTTATTCTTCATGATTGTGCCGCAAGTGCAGGATGCACTACCTTGCGCCAAATCAAAGTTGTACCAGCAAAAGGTACATGTCTTGAACCGGGATCTTTTGGATCAACTTTATCCAACGAGGGAGCAACCCCGTTTTTATTGGTCAAAATATCCCTAATTTCTTATTTTTCGTGGAGGATTAGATCCAGTAACATGGGGTCTATGGATGACCGATATTGCACACCATCATTTAGCTATTGCAATTCTTTTCATGATAGCAGGTCACATGTATAGGACTCACGGTAGAGAAACCCAATCTTGGGTGAAATAAATACCACGATTTCGGTTTTTTCAATATAAATATCACGTAGTAAATCAACAAAGCTCAAGGTTATTTCCCTTTCCCCTTCCAGTTTACCTACTACGGTACCATAGTAAAAGATGAACGTTACCATATGCATATTCGGGTGCATGATAGACATCGGTACTCCAATGCATTTCCCCATAAGAAGATCCCACTTCCCCATGAATTTATCTTGAACCAGGATCTTTTGGCTCAAATTTATCCAACGAGGGAGCAACCCCGTTTTTATTGGTCAAAATATGCTAATTTCTTACTTTTCATGGAGGATTAGATCCAGTAACAAGGGGTCTATGGCTGACCGATATTGCACACCATCATTTAGCTATTGCAATTCTTTTCTTGATGGCTCTTTATTTCTTCATGTTCAAAAAAATAAGATTTTCTAGATTCCTATGAAGCATACGCTTTTATATCTAACTAATTTGATGAATTATTTCTAATGGTTCACGCTTGGTTCAAATCCATGCTTGGTCTTATGCCGAAACAAGAACTTGTTATCCTCATTTTTTTTATTTCAAATTCAATGAATTATTTTATCGAAACAAAACTCGAGTGGATCTTTTTTCTTATCCGTATTATATTACATACAGGCACTCCAACTTCTCGTTACAAGCAAGTACTTCGCTATGATTGGCTTCGTCATCTGGATGAAGAATCTAGTTTGGAGGATGAGGAATTATCTCAACTAACTGCCAAAAAAGAAAATATAGATGGACTAAGAAAACGGATGCGCGTGCTAACGCGCAACGAGCATACTTTATTTCATGATGAAATCATTCGCAAGAAATAAGAAAAAAAGAAAAATGAAGACCATTCCCTTTCGACAAAAGATTCACACCCAAGTTATATAACTTTGGGATTGAAATGACATCCATCAAATGAAGTAAAAACTCATATATAAACAAAGTTTTATAGAAACCTTCAATAAGGGAGAAGCTCCACTCATACATCAAATTCAAGGTAACACAACAATATCCCTTTTGAAATAAAAAAGAATAACCTATTCCGAGGGGGGTTTAGAGATATTTTTTTCCAACACAAAGAATTATTTGATTCTTACATCCCAAAGAATATCCATGATCCATTAGAACAATTATTTACGGAACTTGTTTATGTATCTATGACGAAATGTCGGAGCTTATCCGTAACCAAAACATCCAGTCATGAGATTTATGGATATTATTTAATAGTCAGAAGTGTAAAAAAAGAAACCCTTTGTATATACATTCGAACCACCGTTGGCCATATTTTGTTTTATCGAGAAATTGAAGAAGCCATACAAAGGTTTTGGCGAGATTGAGAGATCAATCAGAGTAGGATCCAAGAAATCATAAAAATGATGGTTGACGCTGTAGAGAATATCAAGCCCATATACGTAGTAAAAAAAGTAGGGTAGAAGGTAGTCTTTATGATGTCATAGGGATTGTAACTAGGGATCGCCAACAAACTTTAGCTATTCGTTGGATTCTTGGAAAAACAGTTTCATTACTAAGTGCTACTAGATAAAGGATATGAACGAATCTCTAAAGAAGGTTAGGCTTTCCCTGCCCCTATGTCTGTTCTAATGACGGGATTTCAGAATAAACGTGTTACGTAAGACGAAAAGCTAACAAGACTCTGTTACAAAATAGATCAGATGTTCTTCAAAACCAAGCAATGAAAGGGTTTATGTTACTACTTTCCCGTCTATAGTATTTTTACCTTAATCCAAGAAGAAAGACCCGAAGAGGGAAAAAAAGACCGATTTGATATCACCCTTCAATTCGAATTAGAAGAATCAATGTCTCTTTGCATAATATGAATTCCAAACACTCATGATCTGTATGTGAATGAGTCGAATTACTTATCCCTCAGTCTATTAGTGAACTATCTCTACAGGGATTGTGAAAGATGCTCCATTAGAAATCTCTGATATGCTGCGGATGTACCATAATAACCAGAGGCAGCAAGACCACTCTAATCCGATTAGTTAGGTGGCTGATAACTCGTTAGTAAGTAAGTCATTTAAAAGGAACAACATCACTTATCCCGAGGGCCCGTTTGTAGAGCGAGTATTCATATAGGAAATAACATTAGAAAATCATATAAATAAGGGGGGTACATATGGAACTGTCCATATCCGGTTCATCTTTCGGAACCATATCATATCCTGGATCTGATGAAATATGATGGATTGAGACGGTATTTTGTAAATACGTAATTATCTAAACAACTTTGCCGATAATTATAGATTTTTGCCTGGTCGGAAGAGTCCTCCAGATATTATGGTCGTGGATCAATGATCCGTTTTGATATTTTGGAATACGAACAAAGAAGAGAGGATAGGCGATCAGATATCCATGTTAGCTGGAAGAGTTTAGTCCATGCTTGGTTCAAATCCATGCTTGGTATTATGCCGATGCAAGAATTTTCTATCCTCATTCTTGTTATTTCAAATTCAATGAATTCGTTTATCGAAACAACACTCGAGTGGATCTTTTTTCTTATCCATATTATACTACATGCAGGCACTCCAACTTCTCGTTACAATCAAGTACTTCGGGGATGTAAAATATATCTCTTTTCACCATCCCCTTAGTGTATGAGACAAATGTATGCATTTCGGTTGGGGTCGTATTCTATGGTTACGATTCTACCAGATATGTCTTTTTAATTCCGTCGAAAATATATTGCACAAGTGCCGTAGTCTTCTCTTTTCCTGAAACTGGTAACTAGGAAACGAAAGATTTTTTTATTAGAGAAGTTTGGGAAGATTAATAAAATAGATTGGTTACACTCATCGTAACACGAAAGTTTAAGTTCCTTCTTTTCTCGAAGTGTCTAGTAGAACATCGTATATAATAGTAAGTATGGGCAACATTTTTTTCGTTCGGGGTTTGATTGTGTCATAACTCTATATTCGGTTTAGGTTTATTATTGGATGAAATGCATTATTAAATTCTGCTCTTGTAGGGACTGTCTGGGAATTATACTGACTTTGGCTTTTACGCCTTTCCTACGAAGTGAAGTCCAGTTTATTTTGGCTAAAGGGTCCTTTAAGTCTCTATATCTTAAAAGAAATGGGGCATGCAACCTGTCATTGCCAAATGAAATGGTCAAAGCATGGAAAGCAGACTCGAAAAATCCAAACGTCAAAAGCCATCGGAGAAAAGGTTGAAATATAGATAAAAACATATCCAAGTAAAGTAATTCACTTGGTTTCTTCTCCTGACTCGCTAGCTCATCTCCTCCCTTGGTTGATTCTATCCCGAGACTAACTAGTCGAGTGACTTCGTTTACCCTAATCGCTATTGATTCACGAAAACAGCTGCATAAAGGAGAAAGTTGTGCTTAAACTTCAAACTTTACATGAGTCGTTTGTATCCTCCATACTAAAGGGAGACACACCCTACGGAGGACCTTAGCTCCGCTATAAGTCTCAAGTGATCTTCTAACGAAGCGGAATAAAAACTAAAGTCTCGCTCTTGTAGTAGCTCTGGTTAACCAGGAACTTCTAGGACTTGGCAAGCATCCAGTAGGAATTAAACCTACAAATTTGCCAATTATGAGTTGGGCGCTTTAACCATTCATCCATGGATGCTTAACAGAGATCATCGTATATCGTGAATAACCAAATTCCAATTGAAATAAAATCTTTAGGAGGAATCAATTAAACTGACACCCTTTAGGACAAAATGAATGCTAAGCCTGCTCTTTCAAGTAAGGCGTTTTTCCTGCTTTTAAGCTTTATTTTACCCTACCATAATTACCCAGAGTTTATGCGGTACAACTACTTCTGCGCGCATCCAACTATAAATTCGGTATAAATATTTCCTCCCCAACTTGATGGGATTGCTCCATCTCAAAGGCATTTCCCTCCGTAAACAGAGGCTTCACAGTATAGATTTTATTTAGTTCGATTGCGTATGTTTTAGCCTATACAAGCTATAAATAAAATTTAACATTGTTCATAAAATTTCGGGTCTATTTTTTTATCTCCAATTGCTCGATAGTTTCACAGGCACAAATTCCACTTTTTATAGGCCCAAAAATTCTTTCACCGAACAATCCATCTTTTTCCGACTTATTGGTTTTGTAATGAAAAGTATAAGGTTTTGTTACCTCTCCGACAACCTCTCCATTGGGTAGTATTTTTTTTGGCCCAAGCGCTTATTTGTTCAGGAGAAACTGATCCAATTGGAAGGTGTTGATTTTTATAATGGGAGAAATTAACACAACTTGGTGAAATAGGTTCCTTTAGAATCAATTTCGAACCATCTACTATAGGTTGAAACAATTCGAACGAACCCTCTACATCAGGACCCTTTCGACGTTGAACAAAAGCCATGACTTTAGGTTCAGCTAGCACTAAAAAGGCGACTCCTAGTAGAAGTGGTAAAATGATTCCAATGATTTCTGCAGTTATGTACGTTTTCGATTTTCTATTCACTTCTGATCGGTCTTGATCTGGTTGACCCAATCATGATATTTCACTCAATATCTGGGTTCAACATACTTCCTAATATCTCTTATCTTGAATTTTCATTTGGAATATCTTTTTCCAACTTCATCAAACTTCGGGTGGCCATGAAACTGTCTACCATAGCTACCTAGAGCAAAGGCACTATAAGGGGAAGGACAAAGTTGTTTCTTCTAGGTAATCCATATGAGAGCAAAGTATTCCCTTCTTAGGCCTTTAGATAAACCAGCTCAGACCCAACTTGTTGGTACCATCTATCGCTTCCCGCCCGTTCTCTCCTGTCTAAATAGTTCAAATTTCTTCGTCAGGATCAAATCCTTCTGGAGCTGATGTTGGATGTGGAAGTGAATCCCTGTTCAATTTGCTCAAAGCGGAATCAAAGATGTTGTTCTGAACAGTAGCCTATTTGGAGCCCATCTTCAATTAACCTCTTAAACTTTCGACTCTGATGTGATCTGACTAGAAAGTCATTCAAAACTTGATCGAAGAACCACCGTTTATTGAAGAAGCAATATAGTCGATTATAAAAAGTACTTGTTTGAAATGCTCGTTGGAATTGATCTGATACGAGATTGACAATATACGTATAGAAGCCTAGCCAGGCGATATCAGAGAGAGTAAATCGTATTTACTTAAAATAAAAACATTGAAAAATGGAGACTTGATGAAGAAAGTGAATGTGTCTTTGCCCCAACGAAGTCCTTTCCTTGCCTTCTTACCTCCTCTTTATAGGCGTTGACAATCCTCCGTCGGGACTCGGAGTGAGATGCCATTTTTTCGTGTGTCTTTTGCACGACTGAAAGGAGGGGCTTTGGATTCCGAGAATATGCATTTCAATTGCGATTAGTTCATCTTTAAATTGGACCACCAACACTTCGGTTCATTCTCCAGCTGTTGACTTTGGAAATCGCCATGCGCTTGCTTGCAGACCTAAGAAAGAGTCTTTTTTCACACTAGTTACTCATTATAATACTCAACCGACTAATGGACTCCGTATCGTATCATTGATCGTTTCCCTTTATTTCCAACATGCATTTTTTTGTTGCATTGGGCTCTTTCATCAACTAATATAAATATTCGATAGTCCGCCATACTTTTTCTTAACAGAAAGATAACGAGATGGATGCACGTGCTCTGATTTATTATTTAAATTATGATCCAGGAGCAATACCAAAGAACAGTTACCTTGACATAGGTCTTCCTCTGGCCTAGATAAACCTAAGTTAAATAAAGTCTCTATCGTACTGCTCAAAGAGTCAAATATGAAACTCCATATGCTTTTCATTGGTTCCAACGGTGGTAACAGCGGAATCTGTTATTGGGTTAGCCATTTTCGTTATTACTTTCCGAGTACGAGGAACTATTGCGGTTGAATTCATTAATAACATTCAAGGTTATACTTCGATAGAGGAGTTTTACAAAATACGAAGTTCGGTTTTCTTCCTTTTTCTGAATCCTTTTCCCATGCTTTCCGTAATTGGTAACTTAGAAGAAATACATAGAAGCTTAGGATCCAACACATGAGATCTCAGAGAAGGCGCATCACAAAGAAGGGTTTTCCGAAATTTCTCGGCCTCGTCGGCCTCTAAGTGCTCGGAAATTATAAGCTATATGGGAGGCTTGGATGGTGAGCAAAAACAATTTATAAAGACTGAACTCGTTGGTTCATGAAAAAATAGAAGTTCACCTGAGCCTGCGATAGAATGAGGAACCATAGACAAAAGAGAATAGAAAGGAGTTAATGAACAACTGCCTTTGAGAGGCCTTATAATGTCTGATAGGTTGACTAGCCCATTGACCGGAATAGAACCTATAACTGATGGACCAAGAAAAGATGATCATGTTCCTCACTGCGAGATATGGGTTCAAAAGAAGGGTTTACCAATCTTTATGCAATATAACGCAACAAAAAGAATTTCTCAAGGAAATGGAAGAAATGATGAGAGACACAGACTCTGACTTTTCTTTTTTTTACTTTTTTTTGGGTGGGTGGGGGGTGAACATCCCTTAATGAAGCAAATTCAATAAAGCAACAACTTTGTTCTAAGACATCATGAAATTATCGGTAAAGGCTAGATGAGTTTCCTTTATACCGACCCTCCATCAAACTCTTAGCCAGAGACTCGTACTCTACTATGAGAAAATGAGTGATAAACTTTGTTCTTGACGGCTGACGAACCAAAGAGAGAATAGGGTATGAATTTCACTACTAGCAAGAAGCCCTAAATCTTTCCCATGTCGTTGCCCTTTGATAGGGAGAGGACTAAACCGCTAATTTGCCGCATTTCCTAACTCTTGATTCGAGAAAGATTACCTCTAAGGTAAGACTAGTTTCTATTCCATTTCGAAAAAAAAAACAATATGCTTTTGAGTCGGAGTCCGCTTTCTTTTCCATGCCTTATTTTCTTCTGTAAACAGACTAGAGATTCGTTCAATCAAATAAGAATGTTCCTCGGAAGGTTTAGCTACGTCCCGTAAGAACTTGCTACAAGCGGGCTATCTTACTATAGGTCTCCTAATAAACATGTTAGTAACAAAACCTTCTTCAAAAAGGTCTAAAGGATAAGCTACATAAAAAATATATTGATTGTTTTCTTCAGCAACGGGCTCGATGTCGTAGCATCTTCCTTTGTAACGATCAAGGCTGGTAAGCCACCGGTCCACACAGTTGTCCATGTACCAGTAAAGGATTCGGCAGTTACCGTCACTATAACTGGTAAACCAGAGGTGCGTCCTTCCCGGTCCTATCAAACTAGGGAAAGGTTCTCTCAATGCGCTAACGCCCACACCGGATATGGACCGAACTGTCTCACGACGTTCTGACCACATCTGCTGGCATGTGATATTTGGACATAGAATCAAGTCTTTGTGAATGGGAAAAACCAGGTGCTCTTATTTTACAATTGTAGGGACGATTGCTTCCATTACTGACCAGAAAGACACCAAATTCTCCTTTAGGTGCTTCAACTGCGGTATAGGTAGAAGGAGCCGGTACGGAAAAACCTTCTGTATAAGGCTCGAAATGGTGAATTAAGGATTTCATAGATAGTTTCATTCGACTTCGTGATGGAGGACAACAAACGAATGAAAACAATTCCTACCATCATCTTTTCATCATCCAATCGAGGAAATAACTCCTCTAATTGGGCTAATAAGTTACCTCCAAGTGCCCTCTGACTGATCGATACAGAAGAGACATACATAGATGGACAAGACCACTCTCACTAAGAGGCGCTCCTCCCAAACAAAGTAACAAGGTTCAAGTCTATCAGTATGTTAGGATGCCTCAGCTGCATACATCACTGTACTTCCACTTGACACCTATCGTAATGATAAACGACTCGTCTCGCCGTGACCTTCTCTTGGATTCTCAAAAATTTTTTCGTTCCATTCCGCAGGGGCAGAGAACCCGTCGCTGTCTCGGCTGTGCTACCGGAGGCTTTGGGGAAGTCGGAATAGGAGAGCACTCATCTTGGGGTGGGCTTACTTCTTAGATGATTTCAGCAGTTATCCGCTCCGCACTTGGCTACCTAGCGTTTACCGTGGGCACGATAACTGGTACACCAGAGGTGCGTCCTTCCCGGTCCTCTCGTACTAGGGAAAGGTCCTCTCAATGCTCTAACACCCATACCGGATATGGACCAAACCGTCATACGACGTTCTGAACCCAGCTCATGTACCGTTTTAATGGGCGCACAACCCAACCCATCTGGAGGTATCTAAGCAAGAAGAATACGTCTTGAATCTAAAAGCGAAACCATTTAAATTGAAAGCCCATGGTGATAATACCTAAAGCAATAAACCAAATACCTACTACTAGCCAAGCAGCCAGAAAGAAATGTAAAGAACGAAAATTGTTAAAACTAACATATTGGAAAATCAATCGTCCCGCAAAGAACAACGTTCCTTGCCCATATTGAGTTCGGAACCCGAAGGAAATCGTTGAGTGAACTGTATCTTCTTTGTGTTAGACAGAAGAACACCCAACATAAATATGCACACTCCTCCATGTGAAAGATGAATCTTCATTCTCCGCCCGCTCACGCTCCGCTGACCTATCGCGTGGTAAAGAGAAAGAAGACACTTTTGTAGCCGTGAAGTTCAGATAGCCCGCTAAAGCAAGAGAGGCGGTTTATCGACCAACAATTTTAGTGAGAATGGATTTTTCTACACAGACCCGAATACGCGGTCCTTTGGGAATTCTTCAAGCTCTAGCAGACGAGATAAAACTACTTTTTAAAGAGGATCTTCTCCCATCTAAAGGAGATATTTTTTATTCAGTCTCGAACCCTCTATAGCATTCATATCCATTTTATTAAGTTATTCAGTAATTCCTTTCAGATATCTTCTTGTTTTAGCTGATCTCAGTATGGGTTTATTTTTATGGATTTCTAGGTTCTTCTCTCCATCGGAACAATAAGGCAGTTATGCTCATTACAAAACTTGTTGAAGAGATGAAATATAACCAAGGTATATCTTTTTGATCATAGGTTGAATCAATCATCAGAAGAAAAATTACACCAAAAATTAGGATACATTCTGGGAAAATAAAATTTCCATTGAAGAGAAGAAAATGAAAAGCTTTCATAAAAAATCTTGCAGAATCGAGAATGAAGTTTTCATCCGTTCATATAGTTTTCCAAAGGCATCTCTCAAAGGCGAACTCTTAGATCAATAACACAATGCACAGTCAACACAAAGTCTCAATTGTTCAACTTGAAACACCTCCTTTTTTGGGAAAACACCTTCGAAATTATAGACCTTAGCTCAAGAAACAGATCTTATGAAATAGCTCTCATCCATATGAGTGGCTTGCCCCTTTTCTGGTCTTCTTTACCGAATTCGATAGTGGCTCTTGATAGTTCTTATACCACCTAGACTAAAATATTTCCTCTATTTGGTATTAGCACCGTTTTTTTCTCCAAAGCTCAGAGCATCTCAATTTGTTGATTCAGCCATTAAGAGGGGCATTCGATGATCAAAAAGGCCTGAAGGATCTGAGTTCCCCTTCTTATGGGCTTTGGCTTTACCTTCCTTTTATTCCTTAGGCTTAGTTGTCACTTCTTTAGGTACAAACCAATCTAATTAAAGCAGATGTCATGTCAAATTTATTTACAGAGCGGGATAACAAGCTAAAAGGCGCATCTCTCTAATCCAAGATAGTCTACTCCTCAAAAATTGATCCAAAAAGTACTACAACTCATTTCTTCTTATGCGAGCGAAGTGACCCGTGGTCATTAGCGACATTACCTACTATTGCCTACCCACCACTTTTGACTGAGCAACACAGGGAACCACCCACTAAAAGGTAACGAAATTGAACTTGTGGAACCACTCATTGGATCGCTACATAGAGGGACTGAGAAATTAATATAGTACAAAAATTATCTTCAAGATTTACCTTATTTTGATCGTTCAGAGGGTGATCGCGGAGTCACTGAATGAAGTCTTTCGTTTATTTCAGAGGTGCTGACCCGCAACGAGGCAGAGATGACTAACTAAATTTATTTCAGAGGTGCTGACCCGCAACGAGGCAGAGATGACTAAGTAAAACATTAGATATGAGATGGGGTTCAATTAAGTGTGTTGATGCCTCTATTCTTGTTCTTTAGTTTTATCGAGGACCATTGATAGTCTGTCAAGGCAGTGTTCGTATTTGCACTACACCCAAGGGGATATTATCACACAATCCTAGTTTGAATCTTGAGAGCCCCGGTAGAAAAAGGAATTCCCAAATAACGTAGATATGTGAAAGTGCCCAAGTCAGTGTGTTTTCGGGGAGTTGGAAAAAAAAAGGAAGATCAACTCCTAGGTATCTCTTTAGCTAATGAGTTGAGAACAAAGTGGCAAACGAGTACGTAACGTGTGGGAATCTGATACACCCAATATATCGAAACTCATCGTCCATGGGTAAAGAAAAACCATTTCAACATCAAAAACAACAAAAACTAGAGCAAACATATAATAAAAAATTTGGAATAACCAAGCGTCGCCCATCGGTTCTATGCCCGTTTATAACTAGAAAGCTTCTCTGGTCCTTCCGTAGTCGGGGCTAAAACTCCGGAAATGAAAAAAGCCAAAATATGAATCAGACTTGATATTATTAGAAATGCCCAGAAAATGTCATATTCGTTGTTGATGAACCCCAAAAAGTAAGATTAAGATAAGTAAACTCTTTCTTAATTTTGCCTATGTTTTTATTAGCGAGCAATCCCGCTTCTACTTTATTGAATTGCTTAGACCGCCTCGTATTCGATAGGAGATATTTTGGCTTGATCAGAATCCTCGCTCACACTCGTTATCGAAGAGATGTATCAGAAGGAATTAATTTATAAATTTGGGCAGGAAGCTAATACTTGGGAGATCCAAGACATGACATCCGATACTTTGTCGGAAGAGAGATATGCTAATCAATATCTGGCTTGAAAGCAAGTGTAAGTTAAGGGCTCTAGTTATAGGTTCGAGAAACTCAACGCCACTATTCCTGAAAAACTTGGAACCAGGCCTTCTTTTTTCACAATTACGGATACGAAAATAATAGGAAAATTGGATTCAATTGTCAACTGCTCCTATCGGAAATAAGTACTCTACGTAGGTGCAAGGAGATGGATGAAGGCACTCGAATGAGAGGCCATTTAGGGACTAGACCAGCGGGAGAGGGATGAAGGCACTTACCTGTTAGGGTGAGGGGCTCGACGTAAGCGGAGAGGAAGGAATAAACCCTAACCTCTTCCCGGCCGATCATTCCTATGGCATCTCGCATTGAGTTTTTCTTTATTAAAAGTGCAATTGGATCTATAAAACCCAAAAGAATAATCCTTTTCAACTACAACATTGAATGGAGAAATCTCTGTCCAATAAGCAAATACTCACATAGCGGAGATTCACAAAGAAGTCTTGCGCTATTAACCAGTGAGTGGTATTATTAGACTGATCCTTTGGTGGGAAATGTTCTTTATTTTAGACAATAAAACCATTCCATTAGCCTTTCTTCGAACTGTTCTATCTAGCGTGTCCAACAAGGTGGATACCATAGCTGGCGGGGATCTACTATATCTAACATAGGGGATTATTACAATAATTGGGTATGTTGCTTCTTCCTCACTTCGTTTAAAAGGCTGAGGCTTGTAAAGAAGAATTCAAATAGATAAGATAAGGCCTTGATTTAGTTTTTTTGTTCAGGTATATGATTAGAGTCTTTCACAGAGGTACATAAAATCAGATGTTGCAAGAGGTCATCAAGTTTACACTTACCATTTCCTTGCTAGCTAGAGCATATGGATCCGTCGGTGTCAAGCCAATAACTCAAAACGGGGCTGCCTTAAAGTATATGATGTAATTTTTAATAGTGGTAAAATAGGTTCGATTCTCGGACTTGTGAAGATTCGATTTCTAGACCTAATTCTTAATGAATAAAAATAAAAAAGATCAAAACAAACTTGATTTCAAATTGATGGGAAGAACTAGGGTTAAGGATTCCACTATTAACCAATATTTCAAGTGATAAAATCTTATAATTCTTGTATTCCGTTTAATCAAAACATTGCCAAAGTTAGGTTTTCAAAAGAATAGTTGTAAATCGTAAGCATGAGACATCAAAAGCAGTAAACCCATCATGACTCATCAAAAGAAAACACAACTACTTGATAAAAACCATTTTTCAATTTAATTCAAAGCAATTAATAGATAAAATAGAAGTTACCACTTAATTATTGGAGAAATAGCTTCCTCCGTCGCCCCAGTGATGGTGATTAGCTCATTGTAATGGAAACGCACTCAAAATAGATTTTTATTGCTCAAAAAGTCCTTACAATGATGAAAAAGAAGTAACACATGAGTTTTGATACGCTTATAAGCGTTACAGACGATGTGGTTCTGCGTTACAGAAGGAGGAAAAGAGAACATGAAGGAAGTACAGACCGTATATGCAGCAGAAATAAGACGGCTGAAACAGCTGAAGCTACGACTGTATCAGCAACATGAAGAATGACAGTTCAGTGGTGTAGTCTGTTATCTTCTTCTTCTTCTTCTTCACGAACAGAGCTTCTTCTTCCAGATTTTTTTCGGTGATCCTTTGGCTGCCTCCCCCCCGAGCTTTTCTTCGACTCTCTTTGCAATATATAGGGTTATTAAACCCTAGAGAGTATTCTAGATCGATTCAAACTCCTAAAACTTATCCAAATCAATATCAAATTCCTTATTTAACCGAAACTCACCATGACTCCATTTTTCCGGCCAAATTTAATTTTTCTTCGCGTGAATCACTCATACTTGACGTGTGATAGACACATTTTAGTGTCTAAATTGCACCTTAATTTCTAGTTAGTTAGTATTCGATTTTGTGTCTATTACGTGTTTTTATGCTTTTGTAGGTACATTAGAAGAATAAAGATTTATGGAAAAATTGGCTCAAAAAGTGTTAAAGGCACCCGGGAAAATGGATCAAGGCACCCACACTTTGGATTGGGGCACCCTTGGATCGGGCTGAGCTGGATCGGGTCAACCCAGCGAGTCGGATCGGCCGAGCTGGATCGGTGACTCATCGGGGATCAACTGTTTCAAACTGTGAACGTAAAATCAACGTGTAATTTGGATTCTTTCGCTTCCAGATTGTTCCAAATATTAGTAGATATCCCACACAAGTTAGAACAATCGAGAAACAATAAAAAAATCCCGTGAAATCAGCTCGGAAATCATGTATATGGCCGGAATCATGTTTCGATTAAGATTGAGATTTGTGGGTTGTTTTAGAGAGTTCTATTAGGTTTAGAACTCTCTCTAGGGTTTCTACTACCTATATAAACCAAGAGAAGCCAAGAAAAATCGGGACGAAAGCCTAGAGAAGAAAACAGA